>JAGDYQ010000013.1:6370075-6596362 GCA_021962125.1 Bulinus truncatus | reverse complement strand
CACCATATACATGTATATCTATTTATATATGTAATTGGATTCATCCTCAGTAGAAGTTCATATATATACTTCTACAAAGAATGAATCCGATTACTTCTCTTGGCTATTTTGAAATAATTTGCGTCAGTATAGTTCTAAAAAAACGTTCACAAAATTCTATTCCCATTTTAAATTGGGGACAATTTCTTAAAATGTGTAAATAAAAAAAAATGGGGCTTGAAACGGTTTCGATTCGTATTTACAAACGCCCAGATTTTTTATAAGCCAAGCAAGTATCAATATCAAATAGTTATAAATAAACGTATATTTTCCTGAAGAATCTAATGTGGTCTTTTTTTCTGCTAACAATAACCGAACGCATATATATGAGTGTGTGTGATTCCTATATAAGACCAAACTAACACTGGGCAACAAAAAAATATTTTTTGAAAATCGTCCAGGGTTTTCCAGTTGAATTAGACTAATTTTGATGTTCTGAGTCCGAAAATGACCTTGGTTTTGCTCAATCAGGTCAGGATTTTTCGCTACAGAAATTAAAAAAAAAAAAATCGTTTTTTTTTTTTTGTAAAAAAAAAACCCACATTTTTTGCGGATCAACGGCTGACGATTTTTTCCGTTTTACTCAAGAAATAAAACGTCAACGTGTTCAAATTCATTCAGTTTTTATTTACTCCATCAAATTTGATAAGCATAGTTATCATAAAATTAGTATAACAATGAGCGTTACATGAAACAAAAGTTCAGAGTTCAAGGCATAAATCGGCGTTTCTTCGATTCCCATGTGTGAGCAGCTGCTGGGTTGTCTCTCTTCAGCGACCAGCAGTAGGGAGCGACCGATAATCGGATCGGTATCGGTATCGGACCGATATTGGCACTATCGGTTAATGTCGGATCGGCCGATTGTTGTAGGGAGCGACCGATAGTCGAACCGATATTAACTATCGGACCGGCCGTTTTTTGGCTGCCGACACATTGTTTTTTTTTCACAACAGAGTTGCAGAAAAAAAAATCAGTAAATAACCCAATTCTATAACCAGATCAGACAAGATTTTAAAAAAAAGGAAAAAAAAAAACCCGTACACAGAAATTGTCACGTTTACATCAGAGATATGACCTTGAAACAATAGGATTGGCATTTCTTAATTCTAATGTATGACCTTGAATGATACAATTAGTGAACATCTGTGTGTATTTTTTTTGTGGGATGGGAAGTTGGGGGGGGGGGGGAAACAAGACACGCGGGGGCGAAGTATTACAAAATATGACAGTGAAGGGGTGAACATGGGTTGACATACGTCACCCAGCACGAGAAAAACACGTGTTTGGCATTGTTGTTGCTTAAGGAGCTGTCAATTAATTACGTCAACAAAATAGGGGGAGGGGAGGGGGTTCAGAACATTTTTGACAATTGTTGACAAGGGGGAGGGGAGGAGGTCAAGAAAAGTTGACGTCAACAATGTTACTTTTTTAAATTTAATATAATTACTTAATAAATAGGAAAATTAAGCAGCGTTTGTAGTTCTGTGTTACACACTCGCTTAACATTCAGTATTTTAATTAAACTAACTATATTCCTACTAATTTTGCCACATAAACATTTTGGAAGCCACCTTTTTTTAGGGGCTGGGTAATCAAATGTTGACGTAATTTTATAGGGGGGGTCTTTGGAAGTTTGACACGTTGTTGACAAGGGGGAAGGGGGGGGTAAAAATCGCCAAAAATTTGTTGACATAAATAATGGACAGCCCCTAAAAAGAAAATATCGGTATCGGTATCGGTAAAAATGCTGGAGGAAAAAATCGGTATCGGACTATCGGTAAAAAGGCATATCGGTCGCTCCCTAACCAGCAGTAGTCCGCCAGTATGACTGCGTCCCACCTCCCATGATACCTTTCCTCCATTTGGCGGATGTCCTGATGGAACCTTTCTACCTGCTCATCGCTCATCGCCCCAATGTTTTCAGGAAACTTCTTCATGTGTGAGAAAAGGAATTGCATCTTTATACTCATCAAACACCCGAGTTTTTGGAAGTCCTCTATCATGCTGCTGGTGAGTCTGGCGTGGTTTGCTGCCTTCGTGTTCCCAAGGAAGTTGTTCATCACCTGCACAAATGATTTCCAGGCGGTGCAATTCAAGCGTCTTCATGGAGTTTTGGAACTCTGTGTCATTTATGAGCTGCCATATCTGTGGGCCGTCGAAAATGCCGGCCTTCAGCTTCTCAATGGTCAGTTGAGGAAATGCTCGGCACATGTAGTTGAAGCACCTCCCATTCTTGTCCAGAGCGCGCGTCAACTTTTTCATTAACCCAAGCTTCATTTGTAGCGGTGGGACCAATATCTTCTCCCGGTCAACAAGAGTTTCGTTTATGATGTTTCTCGCCCCAGGTACTAACTGCTCTCGCGCCGGCCACTCTTTCTTTATATAGTGCTGGGCTCTGTCGCGACTGTCCCACATACATATAAAGCATGGGTACTTCGTGAACCCGGACTGCTGACCAAGTAGAAAGTTCCCCATCTTCAAGTCGACGCAGATGATCCATTGATGCTGCTTATATTGGATTTTGTCGAGCACATACTTCACTGCTTCATATTTTTCTTCAAGAGGTGTGGAGTGCGCAAGAGGTATTGAGGCAAACTGGCTCCCGTTGTGGAGGTGCACACTTCAAGGAGGAATTATTCGACAAGCTGAGATCCCGAACCAGACCATTAAGCTTACATTGTGAGAACGGCTGCGGACCATCTTGTAATTCATACTCCTCTTCTGTATCTCCTCCCTCGTCTAAAGTGGTGGCCTCATCGTCGTTGTCAGGAAGCTCTCTGAACGCTGGTACAGGAATTTCTTCGCAGTGAGCAGTTGGACGACGGGCAGATGGAAGGTCGGGGTACTGGAGGCTGTGCCCAATCAAGTGCTGATGCATTAAATAATCAAGTGAAAATCCAGATTGATGACCTATAAATAAAATATAATTATCTCTGCTTTTATAATTGTGATTATTTTGCTGCTAATTTGTATGCAGCTAATTTAGAGAAATGATTGAAATCAAAGCCCTGATATTAGAATACGTATAGCTTGTCAGGTAGGTCTATGGCTGTATCAAAAGAAGTTGACCTGACCGAGCAAAATCAATGTGATATTCGGAATCAGAACACCAAAATTAGTCTAAATCCGTTGAAAAACCCCTGACGATTTTTTGGAAAAGCCTGCTGAAGATGGCTGAACGAAATCTGACAAAAGGGATAACAAACAAATATACGAAATACTGCAATAGAAAAGAACATGTGGCCTTTATTGGCATGAACAGAAATAACAAAGAAACGTATGAAATACAACGCATACACCGCACGATATGAAAACTACCTGCGAGGGAGACACAAAGTTACAACGCATACAACGCACGATATGAAAACTACCTGAGGGAGACATACATGCTAGACGATTATGTATTGAAGGTTTTTATTACCCTCAAATGTTAAATGCTAGAGGGACAATACTCTTTTACACCCTCATTCTTAATCGGTGCAAAATGAGAGTTGGACATAAATTAAATTTATTTTACTTTTTGATGGTGTTAACAAAAGACACATGTCTAAGTATGTCTTTATTTGTATTCATCTGTCTCGCTGTCTCTCTATCTCACTTGATCTATTGTGCTGCAGTTTCAGATTTATTATTATTTGCTGTATTTATACATTAACAATTTGCAATGAAACATGAAAACTACATTAGTTTATGTTTTTGGCCTCTCTTTAGAGCGCTGGAGCTATTCCCCGGTTGCACAAGTATTTCCTCAGACCTGGCTAAAGGTAATAGGGGCGAAAGATACCGCAATAATGTTCATGCCAAACATATGTTTCAAACCAATCAGCTTAATAAAAATGTAAAAAAAAAATATGCCCCGGGTGAGGATCGAACTCACAACCTCCGCATAACTTATCCCATGACCTCATGGAGAAGGTACTGTCTATAAGTACGGCGCGCTAACCGATTGTGCCACCGGGGCGACTGTCGACGCACGAGATAATAGATTGCTGACCACACTTCTTAAAAAAAATCTGAATAATATTTCTTTCAGTATAGGTTTTAATTAAAGGAATAGCACGGAAAGTTACACTTCATAAGTATGGTGTGAAACAAGTATTTTGTGAAACATATTCAAAGCGATTTTTGCACTGAACTTAAATAAAACTTTTTAAAAAAATATTGCACAGAATTGAGATCATTCACCCCACTATTACGTAGTTTGTTTTCATGTGACTCTTGTTTACAATGAGATTTGTTTCCTAGTTTTTTATAATCATTGTTTTTTTTTAAGATTCACTAAATCTTGTTACAGTGATATGACTCTTTCCGCTCTTTTTTAATATTTAAAATGTAATATGCCCAGGGCCCACTAATGTACATATGCCCAGGGCCCACAAATGTACATATGCCCAGGGCCCACAAATGTACATATGCCCAGGGCCCACAAATGTACATATGCCCAGGGCCCACTAATGTACATATGCCCAGGGCCCACTAATGTACATATGCCCAGGGTCTCCAATTGTACATTTGCCCAGGGCCCACAAATTACACATGCCCAGGGCCCACTAATGTACATATGCCCAGGGCCCACTAATGTACATATGCCCAGGGTCTCCAATTGTACATTTGCCCAGGGCCCACAAATTACACATGCCCAGGGCCCACAAATGTACATATGCCCAGGGCCCACAAATGTACATATGCCCAGGGTCTCTAATTGTACATTTGCCCAGGGCCCATAAAAACGTGAGAACTGCTCTGGTTATATCAAAGAAAACAATGAAACAATATGATTAAGGTTCCCGCTTCAGGACCCGAGGGGTGGGGGGAGGGAGTGCACCGTAAAAGAATACTTTTTTATGGCTTAGTTGTAACACAACTAACTCTCGTCCCCTCATAGTCACCCAGGGCCAGTGCGATGACCAACTTTTTGGAACATAGTGATATAACACAGGCCTATCTTTGTCTCAATGATATAAAGTGATGTTATACGGAATGCCATTATGTAACATATCGATATAATATATTTTTGTCTCAATGATATGAAGTGATGTTATACGGGATGCCATTATGTAACATATCGATATAATATATTTTTGTCTCAATGATATGAAGCGATGTTTTAAGGGAGTGCTATTGATCCACGATTTACATTCTTTTATTCTTCAGTGACGTCGGGTAGCCATATTCAGACACATTGCGTTTTATAAGGCAGAGATCCAAGATGCGCCACTGTTAATTTTGCGTCAGCTTTTATGTCGAAAACAGGATTGGAATAAAATAAGGTAATTAAAATAACTGAAGCCGCTGACATTTTCTTTGAACTAGTTCTATTTTGGCTCCAATCAAAATTGTTTCGCTCCACAGATAATGATCAATGCTTCTTTTCAACTCTGGGAATAAAATAGGCTGTACCGCTGCATTATTCAATGACGTCAATACACTGTTTATTTTACAATGATCAAATTGTTGTCCAATAAAGCAGGCACATATGTTTTAACCTAGGGTGATATAAAAAGCTACCATTGTTACGGGCTGAGTATAATTTTTTTTTAAACAAGTAAATCAATATTACAAGTTAATGTGAAAACTAATCAAATTAATTATATATTAAAACACTTTTTTTAAGCAATGAGAATTAAAATGAATCCGAATTATAACACAAATTGAGACAAAAATAAAAATGGAAACTAAATTTTTTTTTTTTAAAAGTAAAAGAAAAAAAAATAACTTCAAAATTGTAGCTGTAAAAATTAAAATTCGTTATCAATGTTCAATGCTAATGATAATTCTTTGACGTGGTGTTCCAACATAATTTGAATACCGCTTCTATTACCATCCAACTGATGATATACATGTATTTACTCATACATTGCAGAAAAAAAGATTGTGTATTAAATATTCTGTGTTACTTGGTGATATTTTAAAATTATAGTCATTTGATAATTAATGATAGAGAATAATAGTATTTCTTTAAGAACTATCAAGCACCTCTTAAATAGTAAGATGATTAAAAAATGTTATAAAAAAATAATAAAAACAAGTTAAATGTAAAATTTAATTTGGTTGCGACATAATGATATTAATAGTCCTGACATGGGGATTCCAGGCTGCCACATAGTTTGCCTTTACATAAGAATAGTTTTACATATAGGAGCAGGGTATATTAAGTTGTGCACCACCATAAAACTGTACTATAGACTAGACTAATAAAGTACTTTCATGAAACAAGTCTAGGTTCATGGGCTCCATAATGTTAGTGGGCTCCATAATGTTAGTGGGCTCTATAATGTTAGTGGGCTCCATAATGTTAGTGGGCTCTATAATGTTTGTGGGCTCTATAATGTTAGTGGGCTCTATGAAGTTCATAGGCTCCATAATGTTAGTGGGCTCTATAATGTTAGTGGGCTCCATAATGTTAGTGGGCTTTATAATGTTAGTGGGCTCTATAACGTTAGTGGGCTCCATAATGTTAGTGGGCTCTATAATGTTTGTGGGCTCTATAATGTTAGTGGGCTCTATAATGTTAGTGGGCTCTATAATGTTAGTGATCGCTAGAATGATAGTGGGCTCCATAATGATCATAGGGTCTAGAGGCAATGCATACAGTGACATTTGTATAAGAAACAGTATAAACATCTCATTCTTTCAGGGATTTCACTCACAATATAATAACAATTACAGTAGCCGACAATATAATTACCATTACAGTAGCCGACAATATAATGACCATTACAGTAGCCCTACAATATAATGACATTACAGTAGCCTGACAATATAATGACCATTACAGTAGCCGGCAATATTATGACCATTACAGTAGCCCGACAATATTATGACCATTACAGTAGCCCTACAATATAATGACCACTACAGTAGCCCTACAATATAATGACCATTACAGTAGCCCTACAATATAATGACCATTACAGTAGCCCGACAATTTAATGACCATTACAGTAGCCCGACAATATAATGACCATTACAGTAGCCCTACAATATAATGACCATTACTGTAGCCCGACAATTTTATGATCATTACTGTAGCCCGACAATTTTATGACCATCCAATTTTTTTAAAGATCATCTATAACTAGCACGAATCTGCTCAATCGATCCCAACCTCATTTACGACCTGGTGGTCAATGTCATTTCTGTCGGACAAGTTCCAGCACGCTATATCATCAGTTACGGTTGGCGGGTTTGTTCAACCGTGACCTTGGACAACTTATTGATGCAATATGGCGAAGAAATGTGAAGCGCTTGTTCAGACGTACAGTTCTGTCAATGTAATCAATAGATGTGCTTAATGTGAAACATATTGTGCTAATAATGTGATATTTTGTTTGACATATTGTGCTAATAATGTGATATTTTGTTAGACATATTGTGCGTATAATGCGACTTTTTTTCCTCATCAAATTAACTTAAAAAATTATTTCTAAGTACAAGAAACATGAGAAATGGCAAAAATGATTTTTCATATTGCATCTGTGCATGAAGTTTAGGATTTACTGTCGGCTGCTAGTCTTATCACGTGATCCATACATAGGTAAACAAAAACACTCGCTGTTCCATGAGCCGAAGCGTGACAAACAAACTTTACTTGTTATTTCACTGCCAATAAACAATCAATGATGACTGCTGTGCCTCTGTATAAAATTACTGGCAAAGTACCAGAGCTTCATTAAGTATTTACCTCATTGAAGTGAGTTCAGACATGATACGATACTTGACATTGTTTACTTCACAGTTTATTTTTTGTATGAACAAAGTCAAGGTAAGTTAGACATTTATGATATATATATATATATATATATAAACACACACACACACACACACACACATATATATATATATATATATATATATATATATATATATATATATATATAAACAGAACCGTTCTTATGTATTTGGGGGCCCTAGGCCAAGATACATATGAGGGTTCTAATGGTAGGCTTTAGACTGACTTATAACATTTCTCTCTTGACTAGTAAACTTGAGTAGAAAGATGATTCAGGTAGTTTTAAACTAACGACACATGAAACTTTTTTTTCTTTCCACAAGTGTAAAATAAGGGCCCTGACAGAGAGCCCCTTATCTAAGTTTACCTATACATTGGTACGGCCGTGCGGCTCTATACATTGGTACGGCTCTATACATTGGTACGGCTCTATACATTGGTACGGCTCTATACATTGGTACGGCCGTGCGGCTCAATACATTGGTACGGCCGTGCGGCTCTATACATTGGTACGGCTCTATACATTGGTACTGCCGTACGGCTCAATACATTGGTACGGCCGTGCGGCTCTATACATTGGTACGGCTCAATACATTGGTACGGCCGTGCGGCTCTATACATTGGTACGGCTCTATACATTGGTACGGCCGTGCGGCTCAATACATTGGTACGGCCGTGCGGCTCTATACATTGGTACGGCCGTACGGCTCTATACATTGGTACTGCCGTACGGCTCTATACATTGGTACGGCACTGTGCATTGGTACGGCTCTGTACATTGGAACTGCTCTGTACATTAGAACTGCTCTGTACATTAGAACTGCTCTGTACATTGGAACTGCTCTGTACATTAGAACTTCTCTGTACATTAGAACTGCTATGTACATTGGAACTGCTCTGTACATTAGAACTGCTCTGTACATTAGAACTGCTCTGTACATTAGAACTGCTCTGTACATTAGAACTGCTCTGTACATTTCATCATGTTAGTCTTTTTTATTCAAAACTTTTTTTTTTAAAACTCTTTCCTTTATTTATCCAAGCCGTGATATTGTTACATAAACCAGGGCCGTTTAATGGGCCTCTTCAAAGCAAACACGTTTTAGTGTCCCCCCCCCTTTATAACAACTGCTCACAAGGAAGTATCTAATCATCCAGGGCCCCAACATTTATGAACCCCATTCGATAAGCCAGGCCTGGCCTATACACAATCCTCATGCCAGTGTTTCTTATCTACAGCTATAGCAATAACAATACACAATGTTTGAACTTCGATCACTTGAATGTAAATCTATTTATTTCATTTTCTAGTCATATAGGTTATTGATCTTACCAAAATTATGCAAAGACAACTTCGAAAAAAACATACATATATATTTTAAATGTTAGACACGTTGACAAATCAAACATTCAGTGGCGGCCTTGGAAGTTGGACTACGGCCCGGGCCCCACTCTTGTAGATTCTTTAAATAAATATGCGTATGACCAGTGCCGCCGAGATGGGGGGGGGAGACAGTGGGCAAATGCCCAGAGGCCCGGCGAGTTTCAGGGGCCCGGACTGAAAATATTATTATCAGCACGAGGGCCCGTGACAGTCCTGCCCAGGGGCCAGTGACAGCCCTGCCCAGGGGCCCGAAATTTCTGTCGGTGGGCCTGCATATGACACTCGTCCTAGGCTCCGCAAAATGACACTCGTCCCAGGCTCCACAAAATGACACTCGTCCTGGGCTCCACAAAAATGACACGCGTCCTGGACTCCACAAAATGACACTCGTCACAGGCTCCGCAAAATGACACTCGTCCTAGGCTCCACAAAATGACACTCGTCACAGGCTCCACAAAATGACACTCATCCTAGGCTCCACAAAATGACACTCGTCACAGGCTCCGCAAAATGACACTCGTCACAGGCTCCACAAAATGACACTCGTCACAGGCTCCGCAAAATGACACTCGTCACAGGCTCCACAAAATGACACTCGTCACAGGCTCCACAAAATGACACTCGTCACAGGCTCCACAAAATGACACTCGTCACAGGCTCCGCAAAATGACACTCGTCCCAGGCTCCACAAAATGACACTCGTCCCAGGCTCCACAAAATGACACTCGTCCCAGGCTCCATAAAATGACACTTGTCACAGGCTCCACAAAATGACACTCGTCACAGGCTCCACAAATGACACTCGTCACAGGCTCCACAAAATGACACTCGTCACAGGCTCCACAAAATGACACTCGTCACAGGCCCACAAAATGACACTCGTCACAGGCTCCACAAAATGACACTCGTCCCAGGCTCCATAAAATGACACTCGTCACAGGCTCCACAAAATGACACTCGTCACAGGTTCCACAAAATGACACTCGTCACAGGCTCCACAAAATGACACTCGTCACAGGCTCCACAAAATGATACTCGTCCTGTTCTCGGTTATCGCTAAGGCTGCACCTAAAATATTCAAGTAGGCCAAAGACTTTTTTTTCCCTCGTGATATAAAAGATATTTTTTTCTTAAGACTCTTTCACTTTAAATAATTTTTCCCTTATGTGATATGAAGATATTTTTTATTGAAAGTATCAGAGCTATAGTTTTTCGGAAAGTGGTCTAAAATTGGTGCCAAATTCCGTTACTGTGTACTATATTTAGCATCAGCAATTTCCCCTTGATTTAGACAAGGCTGTGACATATTCGCCATACATATTTAATTTTATTTATTAAGAAACTCATCAAATCATAATGAAATAGTAAGAATATTGCATTGTCATCGAGTTCTGAGTTATATTGAAAGTATCAGAGCTAAAGCTTATCGGAAAGTGGTCTGAAATTGGATTGCCAAAATTCGCGGACAAACAAACAGACAAGAAGTGAAGTTAAGAAAAAGTCGTAAAAGAAATAAAATATCTCTGTATCATGACTCTGATGTACAAGTAGTTCACCACACCAACAATATCTCTCTGTATCATGGCTCTGATGTACAAGTAGTTCACCACACCAACAATATGTCTGTATCATGACTCTGATATAAAGTAGTTCACCACACCAACAATATCTCTGTATCATGACTCTGATGTACAAGTAGTTCACCACACCAACAATCTTTCTGTATCATGACTCTGATATAAAGTAGTTCACCACACCAACAATATCTCTGTATCATCACTCTGATATACAAGTAGTTCACCATACCAACAATATCTCTCTGTAACATCACTCTGATATACAAGTAGTTCACCACACAAACTCCATAGAACGGATAAATCTGATACATCGTACTATGGATTTTAGGCGGTAAATTGACCACACAGTAAACCCAGTTTCAACCCGCGCCATCGCACTCAAAAGCAGGTACATAAACAGTTTCTTAATCTTTACACCACACTGTTTAGATTGTTAAATGTTATAACAATTTATCTCGAATAGTTGTAAAAGTCGGTGGGTTAAATATAATATGTGGTTAATGAAATCTGGACTGGGCTGGATTAACCCATTGACTAATAAAAGATGTAGCTTTAGAGCCTGAACAAAAAGTTAGCTCTCATTTGTCAGTTTATCTCACATTTGTGATAGGTTTAGTCATTTTGTTCACTATAAATGGCTCATCCCCCCTTTGTGCCAACAGTAACCTCAATGCTTTACTAAATGTATGTAGGACGGATGGTGTGCGGTAAAGCACTTGACTATCAACCTGGGGGTCCCTGGCTCGATATCCAGAGAAGACCAATGGTTAAAGTCCTCGATATGTCTTTCATGGAGCGTTGCACTAATGGCTATGGTGTAGACGAAGGATGGGCACCATAAAAGACGCCACCCTAAGTGGTTTATATGAACTAACAGATTTGATATATTATATCCGTGGTGCCACCATGGTCATTGCACTATCGGCTATGATGGGAATACATGAAGAATCTAAGAGATTAATCTCATTCTTATAGAGACTTCACACACGCATATTAATTCACGTAAATTAACATCAATGTCTGTACTCAAACAAGTCCCATCCCTCTAATGGCGTCTTTATAAACATAAAATATGTTTCGTGTCATGTCGCACCCAATCTTCCCGGACAACGCCGGGTATTCTGTTAAGATTTTGTCAATAAAAAATAAAATAATAGAGAAAAAAAAACAACTGTACATATTTTAAGATAAATTTGATAGAGTATAAGCCAATTTTATAAAACACTCAAAATATGTATTACAGATTTTAATACAGATACTCACACATTTTAAAAGAAAAAAAAACAACAAAAAAGCATCCAAACAACCATATGCCGGCACCACAATATTTATTGAAAAAGCTCAATATTAATGTACTAATTGAATAGTTTAAAAATTGTACATTTATTGAAAATCTTCTAAACTAGTATACTGAGAATAAATATTCAAACCTGATCAGTCACGTGTGAAGTACTGTTGGGACTACTGGCCTGAACACACCACCCACCATTTGATGAGACGTCTGATGAATCCTAGAAATAAAAAAAAATCAAATTTGGCACACCAAAGCGACCAAGGACCTGTGGATGCGGGGTAATTTGTAAGAGTATAAGGGACCACCAATGGTGCGGGGTAATTTGTACAGTTTATGGGACCTGTGGATGTGGGGTAATTTGTACAGTATAAGGGACCTGTGGATGCGGGGTAATTTGTACAGTATAAAGGACCTGTGGATGCGGGGTAATTTGTACAGTATAAGGGACCTGTGGATGCGGGGTAATTTGTACAGTATAAGGGACCTGTGGATGCGGGGTAATTTGTACAGTATAAGGGACCTGTGGATGCGGGGTAATTTGTACAGTATAAGGGACCTGTGGATGCGGGGTAATTTGTACAGTATAAGGGACCTGTGGATGCGGGGTAATTTGTACAGTATAAGGGACCTGTGGATGCGGGGTAATTTGTACAGTATAAGGGACCTGTGGATGCGGGGTAATTTGTACAGTATAAGGGACCTGTGGATGCGGGGTAATTTGTACAGTATTGTGGATGCGGGGTAATTTGTACAGTATAAGGGACCTGTGGCTGCGGGTTAATTTGTACAGTATAAGGGACCTGTGGATGCGGGGTAATTTGTACAGTATAAGGGACCTGTGGATGCGGGGTAATTTGTACAGTACAAGGGACCTGTGGATGCGGGGAATTTGTACAATATAAGGGACCTGTCGATACAGGGGGCAGTAGTAGATCTCCTAGTCCTCTGGAAATATTTTCGATGATATTCAAAAGCCGTAGCCCATGGTAGGTCATATCTCTAGTGACTAGTGGGCTGTAGCCTATAGTGGGCCACCCTTGTAGCGGTCACCGAAATATCAAATTTGATTTCAACGTGTTCTGTAAGGGCCCCTTAAGTGGACCTGTGCAAAAGTTTCTTAATCAATCAATATCATTCAATATCATTCTATATCATTATGTATCATTCTATATCATTCCATATCATTCTAATTCATTATGTATAATTATGTATCATCTATATCATTATGTATCATTATGTATCATTATGTATCATTCTATATCATCTATATCGTTCTCTATCATTATGTATCATTCTATATCATTATGTATCATTATGTATAATTCTATATGATTATGTATCATTCCATATCATTATGTATCATTCTATATCAGTATGTATCATTTTATATCAATATATCTCATTGTTATCTAGAATCTCATACCGTACGAACCATTGCTTACATTTAAAACAATCTTCCAAACCAAATGACCAGGATTAACTTATACTGGTGACTATATCAATCAGAGCCATTGGCTGAACAGTGGCGATAATCACCCGTACTGTCCTGTAAAATCAAAATCAGATTTCTACTACGAATGACCAAGCTTTTTGCAAACTTAACTTTGCAAATATACATTTTTGTAATATGGGTAGCAACCAAATTTGGACATTATTTTTCAGCCAAATCTAAACACCAGTATTTTAAAACTGACCTTGTATACACGTGAACAAAATAAACGCATGCAATATATGAGTTTAACTAGAGGGCTACAACTATTTAAAAAAATTAACCTGAAAGAAATATAAAAATATCTACAATTATCTACAACTAAGAGCAATTTATATGAATGTTTATATAAAGGAAAAAAGTGTTAAATCCGACATATAACAGATATCTTGCTGAGGATGTTACTTTTCTCATAACAATTTGTATTGTAAATCATAAGGTAATAACACCAACATACTTTTTTTAATGGATTATTTTTAAAATGTCATTTTTAAAATGATGCCGTAACTGGGGAAATAGTGCATATTTCTTAGATATGTAGTCCACATTTCGTATAGACCCAAACACACATATTTTTTAGACCTGTAGCCCATATTTTTGTAATAACATAGCTGAAAATTTTGAAACATCTAAACAACAAATTAATGTATTTAGATAGGTATCCATTATTTAGATAGGTATCCTTTATTTAGATAGGTATCCATTATTTAGAAACATCTAAACAACAAATAAATTTATTGAGATAGGTATCCATTATTTAGAATTCTCTTAATTATTTTTACATGGCGGACTGGGCAGGATAGGGGTAGTATTAAATAAAAAAAAAAACAAAAAAAACTACAAAACTACTTGCAGACTTGGCAGAGTGGGACGTATTCATTACAAGTATTGATTGTTTGTAACATTTTCCCAATACAAATATTGTTGGGCTGTAACTTTGAATCAATAACAACATTGTAAAACACATTTTTAATTAAAGTATTGAGGACAGGGTATTGGTGTCTTTGTGTATTTTAAATAATGCACGTAAATGGGATACTTTGCTTTAATCAATACCAATCATTATTCAAGTCATGATATCATGTGTGCCTTTATCCAACAGATCTGTTGTTGGGCACACATTCTTCTGTATGTAAAATGACAGAGGTATAACTATTTCCCACCCAAACGCTTTCGACATAGTTAAGAATAAATAATAAATATATTAATACACACACACAAACACACACACACACACATATATATATATATATATGATCCTTTATTGCATGTATATAAAGTATAGAAACATCCGGTTCATCTATTGCTGAAAGTGAACTACTGTCACTGGCTACTAGCCATAACCTCACAGTACATTTGTTTTCCAGCCATTTCTCTTACTGTACACCGGTCGTCCAGTCTTTTCACTCGTAATACAAGGTTTTTCAGCAATTTCCTCACTGAACATCAGTTGTCCAATTATTTCCCTCACAATACATCAGTTATCCAATTACTTCTCTCACAATAAGCCAGATGTCCACCATTTTCCTCATAATACACCGGTTGTCCAGTTATTTACCTCACAATACACTGAATGTCAAATTATTTCCCTCACAATACACCAGTTGTTCAGTGCTTTCCTCAAATACCTAGTTGTCCAATTATTTCCTCACAATATACCAGTTGTCCAATTATTTCCCTCACAATACACCGTTTGTCCATATATTTCCTCACAATACACCAGTTGTCCAATTATTTCCCTCACAATACACCAGTTGTCCAATCATTTACCTCACAATACACTGAATGTCAAATTATTTCCTCACAATACACCAGTTGTCCAATTATTTACCTCACAATGCACTGAATGTCAAATTATTTCCCTCACAATACACCGTTTGTCCAAGTATTTCCTCACAATACACCAGTTGTCAATTATTTCCCTCACAATACACCCAGTTGTCCAATTATTTCCCTCACAATACACCAGTTGTCCAATTATTTCCCCACAATACACCGTTTGTCCATATATTTCCTCACAATACACCAGTTGTCCAATTATTTCCCTCACAATACACCAGTTGTCCAATCATTTACCTCACAATACACTGAATGTCAATCATTTCCCTCACAATACACCAGTTGTCCAATCATTTACCTCACAATGCACTGAATGTCAAATTATTTCCCTCACAATACCACCGTTTGTCCAAGTATTTCCCTCACAATACCAGTTGTCCAATTATTTCCCTCACATACACCAGTTGTCCAATTATTTCCCTCACACCGTTTGTCGAAGTATTTCCCTCACAATACACCGGTTGTCCAATTATTTCCCTCACAATACACCGGTTGTCCAAGTATTTCCCTCACAATACAATGTTTGTCCAAGTATTTCCCTCACAATACACCAGTTGTCCAATTATTTCCTCACAATACACCGGTTGTCCAAGTATTTCCCTCACAATACAATGTTTGTCCAAGTATTTCCCTCACAATACACCGGTTGTCCAAGTATTTCCCTCACAATACACCGGTTGTCCAATTATTTCCCTCACAATACACCAGTTGTCCAATTATTTCCCTCACAATACACCAGTTGTCCAATTATTTCCCCTACAATACACCGGTTGTCCAATTATTTCCTCACAATACACCGTTTGTCCAAGTATTTCCTCACAATACACCGTTTGTCCAAGTATTCCCTACAATACACCGGTTGTCCAAGTATTTCGCTACTGGTCAAACTAGGTTTTTTTCTACAAAGGTCACTAGCCTGTCCCTGTTCCCAAACACCCATCACTAGACACAGGTTAGATAAATGTCTTTTATAAAAATATGTGTATTATAACAAAATATACAAGTGTAAACAATTTCATCTCTATTGGGTATCGATAATTATCTGAAAGAAGATTATTTCAAGTTACAGAAGAACAACAAATTTATAACATTCACACCCGCCAAGACAAAGCAGGTTATATAAATGTATAAATTTCATTAACTATCAACATCTTTAGTTAATTAGTAGTGCAAGTTAATCGATAACTAATGGTAGTGATGCAACAGAAAGACTTTAATACAAACTATTTCATAAGTTTATAAATAACAACTTTTGAATGTTTCAATGTTAACAGTTAACAACTGTACCTTATTGTTTAGTTTCAGCATGTCACAATTTTGTTGGCCATACGTTTGTTTCATTTCATTCAGAAGACTCAGTGACAGTCCCTTTGTGTTTTTAGATGTAAAATGGTCATTGTTGTTCTTGGTATCTTTGTTCATCTTCTATTTTCTGTTTAAAAATGATGTGTTCATTTTGGATTGAATACTTCCCGTCAAATGAAAGATATGATGGATATATTTTGAAAGTAAAATAAAAAAATTCTTGACGAAAAAAATGTAATGACCAGTTTAACCTTTATTTTCATTTTAGACTAATAATACTTTAATTTAACCGAGATCTAACTACATTATACAATCGATACTTTAAATAATACTTTCATCTAACCGACATCTAACTATATTATACAATCGATACTTTAAATAATACTTTAATTTAACCGAGATCTAACTACATTATACAATCGAACCTTTAAATAATACTTCCATCTAACCGAGATCTAACTATATTATACAATCGAACCTTTAAATAATACTTTCATCTAACCGAAATCTAACTATATTATACAATCGAACCTTTAAATAATACTTTCATCTAACCGAGATCTAACTATATTATACAATCGAACCTTTAAGTAATACTTTCATCTAACCGAGATCTAACTATATTATGCAGATACTTTAAATTGACCAATAGCTAACAGTGATGGATACTCTAGGATTATAGCTAAGAGGAATTGATACTTTCACTAGACTTATGTCTTAGATAAATTATACTTTCATTTGACCTATATCTTAGATTACTTGATGTTTTTATTTGACCTATATCTGATTATCTACTTTTAGAAATTTTTTAAGCTTTAAGGTCAATAGGGTAAGTTTATCTATATACATAATCGTCTAACATAGACAGTAGACCGTTCGAACATGCGTTCGACAGACCTTCACACCGTGCGGTGTATTTGATGTTTATGGCAATAAAAGCCACATGTCTGCATGTTACAAATACGGCACCGCATGAGATGAAATCGCTAAAAACTAAAAGAGATTCTACGTCACACATTTGCGGAGTAAAAAAACAGCGCGCGTCAGTATAAAAATAGTCTGGGAATGCCAAAATTATAGAAATTGAAAAGAGACGACTTACTAACTGAGAGTATGTTTGGGTTCATTTTGTTCATCAAATGACTCTTTCTCGAATAAAAATGAAATGCTAGGGAATTCTTAACACAACAAGGATTTCTTATTACTGAATTAAGATTTTTAAATGATTAGGAGTAATGTGCGAAATTATGTAAAGTTGGAATAAAAATGAAATAGAAGAAAATTAAAATAATACATGTTCCGACATTCAGTTATACTAAATGCCCCCTTTTGTAATTTTGTACATTGAGACCCACTGCGATTCGGGCATGCCTTGAGTGGAAGGGGGTGGCGCTAAGTGAAAGAGAATTGATAAAATATTAGAAAGAGTTCTTTGAAAATATTATGAATGAATTAAGATTAGTCAATGATATGGTGTTGTTAGCGCATCACCATTTTCAACTCCAACTACGTGCCTAATAGCCGGTCCTGGTACCGGGCCTTTGATCTAGTATATAAATACTGCTTTTTAAAATACCATTTATTAAACTGAACTAAAAAGTACAAAACAAAATTCCTGAGATTAATAAATGTTTATAAAAATTATCATGACCAGAAACATAACCGTGAGTACCCATCTATAGATAATTATATTTTCATTTTTGTGTTCGATCTATTAATAAATGTAAAGAAATTAACATTTTTTATAATTTGTGTTCAAGCTGAAATGAAATGCATGATCTAAAAACTAAGTCCAGGCAATTTTTATCATTAATTCTATAAATAATACAGATTACACCATGTGGACTGGGTGTACTTCATTCAGATTACACCATGTGGACTGGGTGTACTTCATACAGATTACACCTTGTGGACTGGTGTACTTCATACAAATTACACCATGTGGACTGGGTGTACTGTACAGATTACACCGTGTGGACTGAGTGTACTTCATACAGATTACACCATGTGGACTGGGTGTACTTCCTTACAGATTACACCGTGTGGACTGAGTGTACTTCATGCAGATTACACCATGTGTGGACTGAGTGTACTTCATACAGATTACACCATGTGGACTGGGTGTACTTCCTTACAGATTACACCATGTGGACTGGGTGTACTTCATACAGATTACGCTATGGGGTTCAGGTGTACTTCACATACGGTGCACCATGTGGACTGGAATTCCTTACTAATACAGATTACACAATGGGACTGATTAATATATACAGATTACACCATGTGGACTGGGTGTACTTCGCTGATTTACCATGTGGACTGGGTGTACTTCATACAGATTACCGTGTGGACTGGTATCCACTTCATACAGATTACACCATGTGGACTGGTGTACTTCATACAGATTACACCTTGTGGACTGGGTGTACTTCATACAAATTACACCATGCCATGTGGACTGGGTGTACTTCATACAGATACACCATGTGGACTGGGTGTACTTCATACAGATTACACCATGTGGACTGGATGTACTTCATACAGATTACACCGTGTGGACTGAGTGTACTTCATACAGATTACACCGTGTGGACTGAGTGTACTTCATACAGATTACACAATGGGACTGGGTGTACTTCATACAGATTACCATGTGGATTTGGGTGTGCTTCATACAGTTTACACCATGTGGACTGGGTGTACTTCATACAGATTACCATGTGGACTAGTGTACTTCATACAGATTGCACCATGTGGACTGGGTGTACTTCATACAGATGCACCATGTGGACTGGGTGTACTTCATACAGATTACACCATGTGGACTGGGTGTACTTCATACAGATTACACCATGTGGACTGGGTGTGTACTTCCACATACAGATTACACCATGTGGACTGGGTGTACTTCATACAGATTACCATGTGGACTGAGTGTACTTCATACAGATTACACCGTGTGGACTGAGTGTACTTCATACAGATTACACAATGGGACTGGGTGCTTCATACAGATTACACCATGTGGACTGGGTGTACTTCATACAGATTACACTATGGGACTGGGTGTATAGCTGAATTACACCATGTGGGTGTACTTCATACTGATTACACAATGGGACTGGGTGTACTGCATACAGATTACACCCTGTGGACTGGGTGTACTTCATTTGGGAGCACTCTGCCTTAATAGTTTCATACAACTTCTGTCCTGTTAACCTATCGTTAATTAAGCCATTTATCAGAAAGCAGCGATCAGATTAAGATGGTAATCTTTATTTGCTTGTGTTTGTATTACTAGTTTGATGAGTTTTGACATCAACGGATTACGAGGTTCGACGCTATATTTCTAGCTAATTTTGCAGAATATAAAATTTTGACTCTTCATAAAAATATATTAACAAGTACAAATTGTATCTTCAGCAACAGACTCAGTTTTAATGTAAATGTAGTATAATAGAGTAACTAGGTTGCTGCGAATATGTTTTTATGTTAACAAAATATTGAAAGATTATGCGAATAGCTTTTCTAAAAGGTAGCAAACCAGAATTAACGCATATGTACTTGATGGGAACTAAAATCGTTGGTTGAATAATCCAATCAAAACTACAATCACTGCCACTGTTACAAACATCAGTGTCACAATCTGTTAGTATATAGCGGAAAAAAAAATTAGTGAAATTTACAAAATGTTTCCATAAAGCTCGTGTGTATGTCACGTGACATTTACATAATAATAAAATAAAATTATAATAGAAATTATGTTAACATTTTTAACATTCAACTAGAATCTGTACTAACTTATTCTTGGATTTACTGACAACATTTTATGTAAATCTGTACTAAACTATTAGTAACACCTGATTCTCGTATCGTATGTAGGCTATTTTCTATTTATAAGTAATTTGTTAACACCATAAATATTTGGTACAATTTTCAGTCGTAGAGGGTGTCAATTCAGATTCAGCTTGGGAAGGAAGGAGCAAGTTCAACAGAGCTCACGTTTTTTTTTTTATTTTTCTTGAACAGAAATAAAAACAAATACATAAAAATTTGAGGACAAAAGTCTAACCGCCACTGGACCCGTTTATCAATGAAATGCACGAAGTTTTCATTAAAAACATACAGTGACACTTACTGCCATATGTGGTCGAAATAATTTTGAAATATTGTACCATTTTCTTAAACATTTAATTACTTAAGTAGCATTGCCACTAATGTGCAAAAATGTGTTTCATAACAAGATAAAAAATAAAATGGGATTTATATTGAACAAACTGATATATTTCAGATTTATTAGAACAAACTGATATATTTCAGATTTATTAAGACAATGATATATTTCAGATTTATATTGAACAAACTGGTATATTTCAGATTTATTGAACAAACTTAATAAATGTTCAGATTTATATTAAAGGACAAACTGATATATTTCAAATTTATGTTGAACAAACTGATATATTTCAGATTTATTGAACAAACTGGTATATTTCAAAGATTTATTGAACACACTTATATATTTCAGATTTATTGAACACACTTATATATTTCAGATTTATACTGAACAAACTGATATATTTCAGATTATATTGAACAAACTGATATATTTCAGATTTATTGAACAAACTGATATGTTTCAGATTTATATTGAACAAACTGGTATATTTCAGATTTATTGAACATACACTTATATATTTCAGTTATATTGAACAAGCTGATATATTTCAGATTTATATTGAACAAACTGATATATTTCAGATTTATTGAATAAACTGATATATTTCAGATTTATTGAACAAACTGATATGTTTTAAGATTTATTGAACAAACTGATATATTTCAGATTTATTGAACAAACTGATATATTTCAGATTTATTGAACAAACTGGTATATTTCAGATTTATTGTATAAAAAATAAACAAGAAATGCCATTCTCTCCCCCCCACACTTCAACATCTCTTCTGCAAATAATACACAATTAGTACACGGCAGAGATCATAAAATACAAGCGTTTTATCGGATGATTTTTAGTGGTAAACATTGTCAAATATTTTGATATGTATAGGGAAGACACTTTTGAGGATAATAAAATAGAATTTATTTAACTCTTATGATAACAACCTCCCCCTCCCCCTTTCGGCTCAGACAAAAAACAAACAACCAAAAAAACATTTATCCTTTGGGGATGGAGGGAAAGTTACCCCCTCCCCCCTCGCAATTGATGCCCTGGATAGGCTTAAGGTTTTATAATAGATGTGGTGGTACTTAGTAGACTCCCAAGTGGTTTCAATTGTTTTTTAATGGCGCAAAATACCAAACAAAACATAGAATATTTCATTTGGAACATGCAGCAACATTTCTTTACAATTTTAATTATTTGCCAGGTTAAAGTTTTCGGAGGTTTTCTTTGAAAATAATTCAGCAAAACAGTTTATCACAAGCGCAGTCACTTAGAACCTTTTAACAATTAACCTTTTCTTTTTTAAATATTTAATATAATGTATCATAATTTCAAGAATTCACAAAAAAAGGAAAATAAAATTTTTTGATCTTTGGGGTGGGGTGTATCATGGATACAGCCAAGAATATCCCGGACCCTTGAGAAACTATTCAAACGGGGGTGGGGACCATCTGACCTCTTCTCACCCCTAACTTGGGCATCAAAATAAATAAATTATAATCAATGTCAAAAGCAACGTCCTCTCCCCCCTCACCTTCAGGGCTTGGGGGGGCACTGACAAGTGCTCTGGTTGCCCCCTCACATTGGCCGCGACCCTGTGTTTATAAACTTATGACCTGGATGCACGTAATTTAGAATGTTACTGTAGATTGACTCTTCATGACATTAAACAATGGTGGAAAAAAGTACGTTTTGAAAACAACACCGATGTCCAACAATAATTTCACTGTTAGTCTGGATGCATGTGCGCACGAGTGGAGACACCTATTGGGCTTAGCTTCACTTTGTCCCTCAAATGTTTCGCGGTATAGCGACTAAAAACATGGGACAAGTCGTTAAGTTGAACATTTGCTGGCGCAAGAGAAATGGAGGGTTAAGATTTAAAATTGTATTTAATGTAGGTCAGTCTGTTGCAGAACTTGATTTGATAAAAAAGAATCAGTTATGTAAAAAAACAAACAAGATTTAATTGCATTTGGCATTCGGTCATGACAGATTTATTGAGTTAACCAGTTATCGACTTGTTCGATTGTAGGCCCTAAGTTTTTACTAGCCTCATTTGATAACGTCAAAATGTTTCATGATTTTGTCTGCATTAGAAAATAATAATGGAATAACACAAAAAATATATTTTAAAAAACTTTAATAAAATGCAAATAAAAAGAAAAATAAAATATACATAATTAGTGGTTCTTAAAAAATCTCATTATTACAAATAAAAAAGAAACTTTAAAAGTACATTAAAGAGATCTAATTAGTGTTGTTACTTTTCATAAAAACATCAAATGACTGAAATTCATTATGGTACATATATTTAAAAAAAACTTGTATATGGAGATACACATTTCTTGCTATTGTAAAACTGGTTTTACAACTTTACAAAAAAGAGAAAGTAGAACACCGGCAATGTAGATATTTAAAATAATCTGAAGTGAGAAGAATAAAAGGGGGAGGGGATTTTGGGGGACGGGGTAGAGACCTGTCACAGGTGTCACAGGTGTCTGAGTGTCACGGTGTGGTTATCGCTTTCTGACACAGACATCCACCGGTATAAATGAGTTGTGTGTGCATAGTTCTTTTTGGTCATCATGTCAATGTTTGTGTCTAATATAACATGACACGAGACGCGGTGACTAATATAACATGACACTAGACGCGGTGTCTGATATAACATGGCACTTGACGCGGTGAATGATATAACATGGCACTAGACGCGGTGTCTGATATAACATGACACTAGACGCGGTGTCTGATATAACATGACACTAGACGCGGTGTCTAATATAACATGACACTAGACGCGATGACTAATATAACATCTGACACTAGACGCGGTGTCTGATATAACATGACACTACACGCGGTGACTGATATAACATGGCACTAGACGCGGTGTCTGATATAACATGACACTAGACGCGGTGTCTGATATAGCACATGACACTAGACGCGGTGTCTTTAACCTTTCACCAATATTGCAACACCAATTAATAACCTTCAACCAATATTGCAACAAAAATTAACCTTCAACCAATATTGCAACAACAATTAACCTTCAACCAATATTGCAACAAAAATTAACCTTCAACCAATATTGCAACAAAAATTAACCTTCAACCAATATTGCAACAAAAATTAACCTTCAACCAATATTGCAACAAAAATTAACCTTCAACCAATATTGCAACAAAAATTAACCTTCAACCAATATTGCAACAACAATTAACCTTCAACCAATATTGCAACAACAATTAACCTTTCACCAATATTGCAACAAAAATTAACCTTCAACCAATATTGCAACAACAATTAACCTTGGACTTTCGATCATACTTAAGAAAAAAATATCTTCATATCACAAAGGAAAAAAAAAAGTCTTTGGCCTACTTGAATATTTTAGGTGCAGCCTTAGCGCTAACCGAGAACAGGGCGAGTGTCATTTTGTGGAGCCTGTGACGAGTGTCATTTTGTGGAGCCTGTGACGAGTGTCATTTTGTGGAGTCTGGGACGAGTGTCATTTTGTGGAGCCTATGACGAGTGTCATTTTGTGGAGCCTTGGACGAGTGTCATTTTGTGGAGCCTGGGACGAGTGTCATTTTGTGGAACCTGGGACGAATGTCATTTTGTGGAGCCTGGGACGAGTGTCATTTTGTGGAGCCTAGGACGAGTGTCATTTTGTGGAGCCTGGGACGAATGTCATTTTGTGGAGCCTGGGACGAGTGTCATTTTGTGGAGCCTGGGACGAGTGTCATTTTGTGGAGCCTGGGACGAGTGTCATTTTGTGGAGCCTGGGACGAGTGTCATTTTGTGGAGCCTGGGACGAGTGTCATTTTGTGGAGCCTGGGATGAGTGTCATTTTGTGGAGCCTGGGACGAGTGTCATTTTGTGGAGCCTTGGACGAGTGTCATTTTGTGGAGCCTGTGACGAGCGTCATTTTGTGGAGCCTGGGACGAGTGTCATTTTGTGGAGCCTGGGGCGAGTGTCATTTTGTGGAGCCTGGGACGAGTGTCATTTTGCGGAGCCTGGGACGAGTGTCATACGCAGGCCCACCGACAGAAATTTCGGGCCCCTGGGCAGGGCTGTCACGGGCCCCTGGGCAGGGCTGTCACGGGCCCCCGTGCTGATAATAATATTTTCAAAAGTTGATTGGCCAGCTCAGTCCGGGCCCCTAAAACTCGCCGGGCCCCTGGGCACTTGCCCACTGCCCCCCCTCTCGGCGGCACTGGTCATACGCATATTTATTTAAAGAATCTACAAGAGTGGGGCCCGGGCCGTAGTCCAACATCCAAGGCCGCCAGTGAATGTTTGATTTGTCAACGTCGTCCCAGGCTCCACAAAATGACATTCGTCCCAGGTTCCACAAAATGACACTCGTCCCAAGCTCCACAAAATAACATTTCAAATATATATGTATCATAAATGTATGTATGTATGTATGTATGTATGTATGTATGTGTGTGTGTATGTGTGTGTGTATGTATGTATGTATGTATGTGTGTTTTTTTCGAAGTTGTCTTTGCATAATTTTGGTAAGATCTATAACCTATATGACTGGAAAATGAAATAAATAGCTTTACATTCAAATGATCGAAGTTCAAACATTGTGTATTGTTATTGCTATAGCTGTAGATAAGAAACACAGGCATGAGGATTGTGTATAGGCCAGGCCTGGCTTATCGAATGGGGCTCATAAATGTTGGGGCCCTGGATGATTAGATACTTCCTTGTGAGCGATTGTTATAAGAGGGGGGGACACTAAAACGTGTTTGCTTTGAAGAGGCCCATTAAACGGCCCTGGTTTATGTAACAATATCACGGCTTGGATAAATACAGCAAAGTTTTTTTTTTTTTAATTTTTGAATAAAAAAGACAAACATGGTGAAATGTACAGAGCAGTTCTAATGTACAGAGCAGTTCTAATGTACAGAGAAGTTCTAATGTACAAAGCAGTTCTAATGTACAGAGCCGTACCAATGCACAGAGCCGTACCCATGTATACAGCCGTACCAATGTATAGAGCCGTACCAATGTATAGAGCCGTACGGCAGTACCAAAGTATAGAGCCGCACGGCCGTACCAATGTATAGGTAAACTTAGATAAGGGGCTCTTATTTTACACTAGTGGAAAGAAAATAAAGTTTAATGTGTCGTTAGTTTAAAACAAACTGAATCATCTTTCTACTCAAGTTTACTAGTCAAGAGAGAAATGTTATAAGCCAGTATAAAGCCCAGCATTAGAACCCTCAGATGTATCTTGGCCTAGGGCCCTCAAATACATAAGAACGGCTCTGTTTATATATATATATATATATTTATATATATGTGTGTGTGTGTTCATATATATATATATACACCCATACCTCGCTTTACGGCCTAGATACGTTCCACGAAATTTGGCCGCTAAGTGAAAAGCCCTATAGGGAATCAATTATTCTAGCAAAAATCCATACAAATTCAATGAGATCGGTTCCAAGTTGTTTAAATATGTAACATGGTTTATCATTCAAAATGTATTTTCTCTTTTTATTTCATTTAAATTAAAGCTACATACATTAGTACATAATATAATAACAACTCCAACAATCAACAATAGTCTATAAACAAAAATGAAACAATTTCATGTTACATAAAATATGAATATGTATATTTTTTTTTTAAAATGAAGACAATGAAGAAATGGTAACCTGCAGATCAATGACGTCATCATTTTTCCGCTGGTAAGGATGGGCCTGGCTTACGTTTTGTCCAACGTTGTTTGTCTTGCCTTCTTGTCTAGTTCATTCTTCAATGAGTTATAACTGCTAATGACTGAGTTAATTCCTTGAGAAATTGAGCGCTACGTCTGACTCCGACGTCAGGATAGGTTCCCTATCAGCTTCAAGTAGAGCAAGCACATCACGTTCGTTCAAATCTTCCAAGCCGAAATCTTCTACTAGATCCAAAATATTTTGCCTAATTTCAGGAAGGAAATTAACTTCTGTATCCAGTGCCGAACCTAGGGATTATAGGGCCCCTCATTGGAGGTTTACTGCATTTTGACATTCGACAACATGACGTGAGATAATGTACTTTATATTTAATGTAAAAAATATTTGGGGGCCCCTCAAGCTAAGGTCGGGGGGACTTTTGAATTTGGACCCCCTCCTTAGGTACGCTTCTGTCTGCATCAGTATTTTTTTTACACATTCTGGCCATATTTTTTCCATACATGGTTCATTGTTGTCAATTTTAATTCACTGATGCTGTCAACAGTATCCTTAATGTTATAGTTTTTCCAAAATGTATGAATTGAAGATTCACCATTGGTTTCCCTTATGCTGAGTTGCCGGAAAGTTCGGTGTAGGTAATGTGCCTTAAAAGTGCCTATTGCACCCTTATCCATTGGTTGGATTAGTTTTGTTGTATTTTTCGGAAGGTACTCAATCATAACATCTTCAGATAGTTCGGATAAATTAGGTAGGATGCCCTGGTGCATTATACAAAATAATCAATATTTTTTCACTTTTGTACAAAAGTGTTTTTTTTTTGGCCGTTATAGCGAAACATTTTAGGCCGTAAATCGAAAACGTGCCATAAATGATGAAGGCCGTTATAGCGAAATGCCGTATAAAGAGCAGCCGTATAGCGAGGTATGAGTGTATATATATATATATATATATATATATATACACACACACACACACACACACATATGTGTTTGTGTGTTTATATATATATATCATAAATGTCTAACTTACCTTGACTTTGTTCATACAAAAAATAAACTGTAAAGTAAACAATGTCAAGTATCGTATCATGTCTGAACTCACTTCACTGAGGTAAATACTTTGCCAGTAACTTTATACAGAGGCACGGCAGTCACCATTGATTGTTTATTGGCAGTGAAATAACAAGTAAAGTTTGTTTGTGACGCCGGCTCATGGAACAGCGAGTGTTTTTGCTTACCTATGTATGGATCACGTGATAAGACTAGCAGCCGACAGTAAATCCTAAGTTTCAAGCACAGATGCAATATGAAAAATCATTTTTGCCATTTCTCATGTTTCTTGTACTTGGAAAAATATTTTTTAAGTTAATTTGATGAGGAAAAAAAATATGTAAAAAGATAGATACAAAAAGTCACATTATAACACAATATGTCTAACAAAATATCAGATCATTAGCACAATATGTCAAACAAAATGTCACATTATAAGCACAACATGTCAAACAAAATATCACATTATTAGCACAATATGTCAAACAAAATGTCACATTATAAGCACAATATGTTAAACAAAAAGTCACATTATATGCACAATATGTCAAACAAAATGTCACATTATAAGCACAATATGTTTCACATTAAGCACATCTATTGATTACATTGACAGAACTGTACGTCTGAACAAGCGCTTCACATTTCTTC
The DNA here is from genome assembly GCA_021962125.1 of Bulinus truncatus. Lineage (NCBI taxonomy): Eukaryota > Metazoa > Mollusca > Gastropoda > Planorbidae > Bulinus > Bulinus truncatus. The sequence goes on along the minus strand of JAGDYQ010000013.1, from coordinate 6,568,111 downwards.
GCCATATTGCATCAATAAATTGTCCAAGGTCACGGTTGAACAAACCCGCCAACCGTAACTGATGACATAGCGTGCTTGAACTTGTCCGGCAAAAATGACATTGACCACCAGGTCGTAAATGAGTTTGGGATCGATTGAGCAGAATCGTTCCAGTTATAGATGATCTTTAAAAAAATTGGATGGTCATAATATTGTCGGGCTACAGTAATGGTCATTATATTGTCGGGCTACAGTAATGGTCATTATATTGTAGGGCTACTGTAATGGTCATTATATTGTAGGGCTACTATAATGGTCATTAAATTGTCGGGCTACTGTAATGGTCATTATATTGTCGGGCTACAGTAATGGTCATTATATTGTAGGGCTACTGTAATGGTCATTAAATTGTAGGGATACTGTAATGGTCATTAAATTGTAGGGCTACTGTAATGGTCATTATATTATAGGGCTACTGTAATGGTCATTATATCGTGGGTAAAGTCCCCGAAAGAATGAGATGTCTATACTGTGTCTTATACAAAAAACACTGTAGGCATCGCCCCTAGGGCCTACGATCATAATAAAGCTCACAAACCTGATGGAGCTCACAAACCTGATGGAGCCCACAAACCTGATGGAGCCCACAAACCTGATGGAGCCCACAAACCTGATGGAGCTCACAAATCTGATGGAGCCCATGAACCTTATGGAACCCATGAACATTATAGAGCCCATGAACATTATAGAGCCGACTTATATTATGGAGCGCACTAACAATATGGAGTCCAATAACAATAAGGATCCCACTAACATTATAGACCCCACGAACATTACAGAAACCACTAACATTGTAGAGCCCACTAACATTATAGAGCCCATGAAAATTACAAAAAAAAACAACACTTACATTATAGAGCCCACTAACATTATGGAGCCCTCGAACATTATAGAACATACGAACACTATGGAACACTGTATTCAAATTATGTTGGAGCACCAAGTCAAAGAATTATCATTAGCATTGAACATTGATAACGAATTTTAATTTTTACAGCTACAATTTTGAAGTTTACTTTGAAATCTAAGGTTATTTTTAGAGCATTTTCGAAAAAAAATGCTCTATTGTCCCCGTTTTGTCTGTCTGTCTGTCTGTTTGTCTGTCTGTCTGTCCGTCATCACCCTAGATCTCAACAACCATAAGTCCTAGACCCATGATGTATATATCATTTTGTAGGTCTTGGCCTGCCAAGAAATGACTTTTTTCCATTTCGCGATCTGACCTCTCAGGGCCGTAAAAGGGGGCTTATAAAATACCGTTTTTTACTATATAAGCTATATTAACAAAGGAGCGCCCTAGATCTCAGCAACCATAAGTCCTAGACCCATGATGTATATATCATTTTGTAGGTCTTGGCCTGCCAAGTGTACATTAAAAGTTCATTTCGCGATAGGACCTCTGAGGGCCGGGCTTCAGGGCTCCTAAGGGGTTATATATTATATATATGGCCCCATTCTACATCTTGTACGTTCAATAACCCATTCATTTGGTGTGAAATACTGCAGCACTTAGTTTCACCAAGATTTATTAAGAAACTCATCAAATGAAATAGTAAGCTTGTGTTCTGAGTTTAATTGAAAGTATCAGAGCTATGCAACAATTGACGGAGTTTTCGGACGATTAAATGACTACAATTTCGAATGTTTTCAATTATGAGTCCTATTTCAGTAACCACAAACCACTTGTATTTAGATTTAAGAGAAAATAATTTTTTTTTCAAATATGAAGAAACGTCTTTATAATATTTTTTTTTACAGATATATGCATTACAAAATTGAATTTATAAACATTTCCAAAATTTATAAATATTTACTGAAAGATAACAAACGTACTGATACATAACATGAAAATGCGCTAATACGTCCTGTGTCCAGAATGGAACAGGCTTAATTGCTTGTTTTTTCTTTTACTTTTAAAAAAAATTGTTTCCATTTTTATCTTTGTTGCAACTTGTGTTATAATTCGGATTCATTTTAATTCTCATTGCTAAAAAAAAAGTGTTTTAATTTATAATTAATTTGATTAGTTTTCACATTAACTTGTAATATTGATTTACTTGTTTAAAAAAAAAAAAAACTATACTCAGCCCGTATCAATGGCAGCTTTTTTTTTATCACCCTAGGTTAAAACATATGTGCCTGCTTTATTGGACAACAATTTGATCATTGTAAAATAAACAGTGCATTGACGTCATTGAAAAATGCGGCGGTACAGCCTATTTTATTCTCAGAGTTGAAAAGAAGCATTGATCATTATCTGTGGAGCGAAACAATTTTGATTGGAGCCAAAATAGAACTAGTTCAATGAAACTGTCAGCGGCTTCAGTTATTTTAATTACCTTATTTTATTAAAATCCTGGTTTCTACATAAAAGCTGACGCAAAATTAACAGTGGCGCATCTTGGATCTCTGCCTTATAAAACGCAATGCGTCTGAATATGGCTACCCGACGTCACTGGGCATATGTACATTTGTGGGCCCTGGGCATATCTACATTTGTGGGCCCTGGGCATAGGTAGATTTGTGGGCCCTGGGCATATGTACATTTGTGGGCCATGGGCATATGTCCATGCATATTACATTTTAAATATTAAAAAGAGCGGAAAGAGCTCTATCACTGTAACAGGATTTAGTGAATCTTAAAAAAAACAATCATTATGAAAAACTAGGAAACAAATCTCATTGTAAACAAGAGTCACATGAAAACAAACTACGTGATAGTGGGGTGAATGATCTCAATTATGTGCATTATTTTAAAAACGTTTTATTTAAGTTCAGTGCAAAAATCGCTTTGAAAATGTTTCACAATATACTTGTTTCACACCATACTTATGAAGTGTAACTTTCCGTGCTATTCCTTTAATTAAGAAGGGTGGTGAGCAATCTATTATCTCGTGCGTCGACAGTCGCCCCGGTGGCACAATCGGTTAGCGCGCCGTACTTATAGACAGTACCTTCCCCATGAGGTCATGGGATAAGTTATGCGAAGGTTGTGAGTTCGATCCTCACCCGGGACATATTTTTTTTTACATTTTTATTAAGCTGATTGGTTTGAAACCTATGTTTGGCATGAACATTATTGCGGTATCTTTCGCCCCTATTACTTTTAGCCAGGTCTAAGGAAATACTTGTGCAACCGGGGAATAGCTCCGGCGCTCTAAAGAGAGGCCAAAAACATAAACTAATGTAGTTTTCATTTTTCATTGCAAATTGTTAATGTATAAATACAGCAAATAATAATAAATCTGAAACTGCAGCACAATAGATCAAGTGAGATAGAGAGACAGCGAGACAGATGAATACAAATAAAGACATACTTAGAGGTGTGTCTTTTGTTAACACCATCAAAAAGTAAAATAAATTTAATTTATGTCCAACTCTCCGTATGCACCGATTAATAATGAGGGTGTAAAAGAGCATTTAACATTTGAGGGTAATAAAATCCTTAAATACATAATCGTCTAACCAGTGTGTCTCCCTCGCAGGTAGTTTTCATATCGTGCGGTGTATGCGTTGTATTTCAAACATTTCTTTGTTATTTCTGTTCATATCGTATTCTGTTCAGGCAATAAAGTCTACATGTTCTTTTCTATTGCAGTATTTCGTATATTTCTTTGGTATCCCTTCTGTCGGATTTCGTTCAGCCATCTTCAGCAGGCTTTTTTCCACTAGTCTATTTATAAAATGTGAATCTTGAGTAGGCCTACCAACTGTCAAACGATTACACTGGGCAACAGCCAAAAAATCGTCAGGTTTTTCAACTGACTTAGACTAATTTTGGTGTTCTGATTCCGAATAGCACATTGATTTTGCTCGATCAGGTCAACTTCTTGAGATACAGCCATAGACCTACCTGACAAGCTATACGTATTCTAGTATCAGGGTTTACATTTCGATCATTTCTCTAAATTAGCTGCATGCAACTTAGCAGCAAAATAATCACAATTATAAAAGCAGAGATAATTATATTTTATTTATAAATCATCAATCTGGATTTTCACTTGATTATTTAATGCATCAGCACTTGATTGGGCACAGCTCAGTACCCCGACCTTCCATCTGCCCGTCGTCCAACTGCTCACTGCGAAGAAATTTACTGTACCAGAGTTCAGAGATCTTCCTGACAACGACGATGAGACCACCACTTTAGACGAGGAGGACCACAGAAGAGGAGTATGAATCACAAGATGGTCCGCAGCTGTTCTCACAATGTGAGCTTAATGATCTGGTTCGGGATTTCAGCTTGTCGAATTCACTCAAGCTGTTGGCCTCCAGACTCGCTCAAGAGAATAATCTACTTGGCAAGGACGCGCGTATCACTTTCGTCCGTAGAAGGCATGAGGACTACAAGGGCTACTTCTGCCAGGAGGAAGACCTCCGAGATATCGCCTGTCTTCTTGATAAACTCGGCGGTCCTCAATACGATCCGAGAGATAGGCGACTCTTCATTGACTAGCTGCAAGCGCTCTTTGAAGTGTGTACTTCTCCACAACGGGAGCCAGTTCGCCTTTCTCAGCCTCTTGCGCACTCCACACCTCTTGAAGAGAAATATGAAGCAGTGAAGTATGTGCTCGACAAAATCCAATATAAGCAGCATCAATGGATCATCTGCGTCGACTTGAAGATGGTGAACTTTCTGCTTGGTCAGCAGTCCGGGTTCACGAAGTACCCATGCTTTATATGTATATGGGACAGTCGCGACAGAGCCCAGCACTAATGTAAAGAAAGAGTGGCAGGCGCGAGAGCAGTTGGTACCTGGGGCGAGAAACATCATAAACAGAACCTTTTGTTGACCGGAGAAGATATTGATCCCACAGCTACAAATGAAGCTTGGGTTAATGAAAAGTTTACGCGCACTCTGGACAAGGATGGGAGGTGCTTCAACTACATGTGCCGAGCATTTACTCAACTGACCATTGAGAAGCTGAAGGCCGGCATCATTCGACGGCCCACAGATACAGCAGCTCTTAAAGGACACAGAGTTCCAAACCTCCATGAACAAGCTTGATTGCGCCGCCTGAAATCGTTTGTGCAGGTGATGAACAACTTCCTTGGGACACGAAGGCAGCAAACCACGCCAGAATCATCAGCAGCCTGATAGAGGACTTCCAAAAACTCAGGTGTTTGATGAGTAAAAGATGTACTTCCTGTTCTCACACATGGAGAAGTTTCCCTGAAAACATTGGGGCGATGAGCGATGGGCAGGTGAAAGGTTCAATCAGAACGTCCGCCAAATGGAGGAAAGGTACCAGGGGAGGTGGGACGCAGTCATACTGGCGGACTACTGCGGTTCGCTGAAGAGAGACAACCCAGCAGCTGCTCTGCACACGGGAATACGAAGAAACGCCGATTTATGCCTTGAACTCTGAACTTTTGTTTCACGTAACGCTCATTGTTATACTAATATTATGATAATTATGCTTATCAAATTTGATGGAGTAAATAAAAACTGAATGAATTTGAACACGTTGACTTTTATTTCTTGAGTAAAACGGAAAAAATCGTCAGCCGTTCAGCCGCAAAAAATGTGTTTTTTTTTTTTACCAAAAAAAAAAAACGATTTTTTAATTTCTGTGGCAAAAAATCCTGACCTGATTGAGCAAAACCAAGGTCATTTTCGGACATCAAAATTAGTCTAATTCAACAGGAAAACCCTCTGGACGATTTTCAAAAAAATATTTTTTTGTTGCCCAGTGTTAGTTTGGTCTTATATAGGAATCACACACACTCATATATATGCGTTCGGTTATTGTTAGCAGAAAAAAAGACCACATTAGATTCTTCAGGAAAAAAGACGTTTATTTGTAACTATTTGATATTGATACTTGCTTGGCTTAAAAAAATATGGGCGTTTGTAAATACGAATCGAAACCGTTTCAAGCCCCATTTTTTTTTATTTTACACATTTTAAGAAATTGTCCACAATAGAATAGAATTTTGTGAACGTTTTTTTGAGAACTATACTGACGCAAATTATTTCAAAATAGCCAAGAGAAGTAATCGGATTCATCCTTTGTAGAAGTATATATATATATATGAAATTCTACTGAGGATGAATCCAATTACATATATAAATCTCTATACTTATAAGACGCATTTGTTGTCTGTCTGTCTGTCTGTCTGTCTGTCTGTTCCCTTATAACTCAAGATCCAGAAAACCAAAAAACGTGAAATTTGTTACACATACACATAATTACCCTGGGAAGGTTATAGGACAGGTTTCGTTTCATCTCGATGGGTAGTTTAATTGTAATTAATTATTTTTATTTTAGTATTTTACTATATTAAAGTAATCTCGACGGCGCCATAGATAAAATTCCTCTGTGACGTCATTTCCCTATGACACATTTTTAAAAGAGGGGTAACTCCCGGAAACTCCAATTGTAAACATGATGAAATCAATAGTCAAATCTATTTACCTATCGTTTTATGTATTCGGAAGATTAAAATTAAAGGTGCACTTTAATAAACCGAAATACGTTAATTAAAATGTTTCTGTGACATTATTAACATTATTAATACAATCTCAATGCGTAGTTTAATTGTAATTAATTATTTTAGTATTTTACTATATTAAAGTATCCACGGTATGGGATCGCCTTCACTATAAATAAAAATCGCGCACCAAGTGAATGTGTAATTGAACGGACGATGAAGAAAGGGCTAGGGACGGGAAAAAAAATTATTGTTGTTGTTTTTTTTTTCATGCTGCAAGTACCCGACTTTGCCCGGGATTAAAATAAGGTTTTCTGTTTATTTAAGAAGCGTAATTTGACGTTTAATTGTACAGAGAGAGGGGGAGGGGGGAGAGAGATAAAGAGAGAGGGGGCAGGGGAGGGAGAGGGAAGGAGGGGGGGCAGAGAGGGAGAGAAGGGAGGGAGGAGGGAGAGAGGTGGTGGGAGTGAGATTAATGGGGAGGGAGGGGAGAGGGAGGGTTGGAGAGAAGGAGAAAGGGAGGGAGGGAAGAGAAAGGAAGGGAGGGAGATAGAGGGGAGGGAGTGAGAGAAAGGGGAGGGAAGGAGAGAGGATGGGAGGGAGTAAGAGATAAAGAGATAGAGGGGGCAGGGAGGGAGAGAGGGGGAGGGGGAGGAAGGGAGGAAGGTGGAGAGAGGGGGGACGGGGTGAGAGAAGGAGGGAGGGATATAGGGAGAAAGAGGAGAGAGAGAAAAAAGAGAGAGAGAGAGGGGGGCAGGGGAGAGAGGAAAGGGGGTAGGGAGGGAGGGAGGGGAGAGAGGGAGGTAGGGGGGGGTGTGGACAGGGGGAGAGTGGGAGAGAAAAGAAGGGAGGAGATAGGGGAGGGAGGAGAGGGTGGGAGAGAGAGAGAGAGAGAGAAAGAGTGAGGGGAGGCAGGGAGGGAGAGAGGGAATATAGGGAGGGATGAATGGGGAGAGAGATGGGAGAGAGGGGAGGGAGGGAGAAAGGGAGGGAGAAGGGAGAGAGGGGGGAGGGAGGGAGAGAGAGGGAGGAGGGAGAAAGGAGGGAGGGAGAGAGGGGGTAGGGAGGGAGAGGAAGGGAGAAATGGGAGGGAGTGAGAGATAAGAGGGGGAGGGGGGAGGAGGAAGGGAGGAAGGTGGAGAGACGGGGGGACGGGAGTGAGAGAGGAGGGAGGGGAGGGGAGGGAGGGAGAGGTGGTAGGGAGTGAGATTAATGGGGAGGGGAGGGAGAGGGAGGGTTGGAGAGAGAAAGGGAGGGAGGGAAGAAGAGAAAGGAAGGGAGGGAGATGAGGGGAGGGAGTGAGAAAAGGGGGAGGGAAGGAGAGAGGATGGGAGGGAGTAAGAGATAAAGAGAGAGAGGGGGGGCAGGGAGGGAGAGGGGGGGAGGGAGGAAGGGAGGAAGGTGGGAGAGAGGGGGACGAGGGTGAGAGAAGGGAGGGAGGGGATATAGGGAGAGAGAGGGAGAGAGAGAGAAAAGAGAGAGAGAGAGAGAGGGGGCAGGGGGAGAGAGGAAAGGGGGGTAGGAGGGAGGGAGGGGGAGAGAGGGAGGTAGGGGGTGGACAGGGGGGAGAGTGGGAGCAGGGGGCAGAGGGAGCAGGGGGAGAGGGAGAGAGAAAAGAAGGGAGGGAGATAGAGGGGAGGGAGGGAAAGAGAGGGTGGGAGAGAGAGAGAGAGAAAGAGTGAGGGGGCAGGGAGGGAGAGAGAGGGAATGAGGGAGGGATGAATGGGGAGAGAGATGGGAGAGAGGGAGGGAGGGAGAAAGGGAGGGAAAGGGAGAGAGGGGGGAGGGAGGGAGAGAGAGGGAGGGAGAAAGGAGGGAGGGAGAGAGGGGGTAGGGAGGGAGAGGAAGGGAGAAATGGGAGGGAGTGAGAGATAAAGAGGGAGAGAGGGGGGAGGAGGAAGGGAGGAAGGTGGAGAGACGGGGGACGGGAGTGAGAGAAGGAGGGAGGGAGATAGGGAGAGAGGTGGAGATGGGAGAGTTAGAGAGGGAAGGAGAGGGAGAAAGGGAGGGAGGGAAAGAGAAAGGGAGAGAGGGGTAAGGAGGGAGAGAGGGGGAGGGAGAAAACAAAAGGTAAACAGAAAACCTTATTTTAAACCCGGGCAAAGCCGGGTACTTGCAACTAGTAGATATATATGGAGAGAGATACTTCCTTCTTTACTTTCGGTCTTTTTCGCATTTTAGCGATCTATAAATATAATGATTAAATAAACAATTTGGTTTGGTAATCATGGTGAATATCTAATAAAAAAAGGTTTGCCCCCCCCTCCCCCGGTCTAGACTCTAAACTTGACTCGAGAGGTGTGAAAATGGCGGGTGGATAGCGTCATAGTTATACAACACAATACATGGACTTAGGGATTTAAAAACACGATATTGGCATAGAGTGTAGTACATATACAGACAGTCCGACCGATGACCTCAGAATGCAGTGAACGTCTTGACATTTCATAAAAGTATTCCAACCCCCATTGTCAATATATTACAGTCAGTCTCTTGACATTTTAAACAGTTGGTGGAGGTAAGGTGCACTTGACAAAGTTATAAAAGGACAATGACATTAAATAAAACTGTAACATAAAAAAAATTTAATGGTTAGAGATCGTGCTCAACTTTTTTTTTTGTTCAAATTCCCTATTCAGTCTGTTCAATGTATTCATTCTGTTCAATGTATTCAGTCTGTTCAATTTATTCAGTATGTTCAATGTATTCAGTCTGTTCAGTGTATTCAGTCTGTTCAGTGTATTCAGTCTGTTCAATGTATTCAGTCTGTTCAGTGTATTCAGTCTGTTCAATGTATTCAGTCTGTTCAATGTATTCAGTCTGTTCAGTATATTCAGTCTGTTCAATGTATTCAGTCTGTTCAATGTATTCAGTCTGTTCAATGTATTCAGTCTGTTCAATGTATTCAGTCTGTTCAATGTATTCAGTCTGTTCATTGTATTCAGTCTGTTCAATGTATTCAGTCTGTTCAATGTATTCAGTCTGTTCAGTGTATTCAGTCTGTTCAGTGTATTCAGTCTGTTCAATGTATTCATTCTGTTCGTATTCATTCTGTTCAATGTATTCAGTCTATTCAATGTATTCAGTCTGTTCAATGTATTCGGTTTATTCAATGTATTCAGTCTGTTCAATCTATTCAGTTTATTCAATGTATTCAGTCTTTCTATACAGGCTGTTCAATGTATTCATTCTGTTCACTATTCAGTCTGTTCACTATTCAGTCTGTTCACTATTCAGTCTGTTCAATCTATTCAGTTTGATCAATCATTTAGCCCGCAGTGGAACGTTACCCCCCCCCCACACACACACACTTTAAAAATCTAAAATTCAACATGGAGTGAAACGGAAACAAGTCATACACAATTTAAAAAAACAAATAATAAATAACTTGATTACTAGACACGAATCAATAATCGAACAGGAACAGATTGTGCATGAATAGACCTGGCTCGACCTTTTGCAAAACGACAATACAGGAAATAAAATAAAAACCTGGACAAACTTTTATACAGACAAAAACTTTAAGACTATTAAGAGTGGGGCGTTATTAGGTCTTAGAATGTCTTGGATTGTCTGGAACTGAATCGACGCAGTTGGTCCTAATTAAACTAAGACGGTTTAAATGAACTCGGGCTAAACAAAAATACGAATAAAATGACTGTTATGTTCTTTGTTGTTTTTTTTTTATTATTCGTAAAAAAGAAAATAACAGGAATGAATTTTGTCATTGTTGACATTATTACACCTGGTTACTTATAAAAGTTATTTCTGTCAGAGATTCAATCAGGTGACCAGGAGACTTATCTCCCATTGTACTTTTGTTACTTGTATTTCCTCCCTTACTTGTTTTATCAGTCCTTCTCTGCACTCTCTTTATGTGTGATACGCTTGTTTGAAATTAAAATATACCCAATATACACACAAAAAATAAAATGAAAATAGCACATTGGAGGAGAGGAGAGTATTTTTTAAATGGAACGTCGTGGGAAAAAAAACCAGCAATAATACAATTGTAAACTCAAAAAACCCAGCAATAATACAATTGTAAACTCAAAAAAACCAGCAATAATACAATTGTAAACTCAAAAAACCCAGCAATAATACAATTGTAAACTCAAATGATTGCCTACAATGATCTACCTAATCTAGAACAGTGAAGGGAGAGGGGGGAGGGGGGCATTATTAACTTATCCAGCCCGCGATCCGCTTCCCTCGTACGAAGCAAGGGGACGTCAGCACCGTCAGTTTATTACGTTTCATATACAATTTAAGAACCCAATAGCAGCCTTTGATTTAAACAAAAAGTTTGCATGTGAACACTATGTCGCAGACATAGGACTTATTACGGTTTTTTTTTTTTGGGGGGGGGGGTGTATCCTAGGAAAATATACATTTGTGGGCCTTAGGCAAAGGTAATTTTGGAGGCCCAAGGCGAAAATAAAATGATGTTAGGGCCACAGCTGACAGATATTGTGCCTCTAATAAACTTTAGAAATAGGTCTAAATCGTGAAAATCTATCTATCAACCCCCAATGTTAAGTCATTGTAGCTGATAACAGATGCTCAGATTTACCTTCCTCGCGTTTGGCAAAATAAATGTTCCGACCGGGGCCTCTTGTATATAGAATGAAGATATTTGAATGCTTATAAACTGTGTTTACAACCCTTGTACATATAAATATAGACTTTATTTATTTGTTTTCATTGATGTTTCATAATCCATGGTTGTTATCAGGGGTTTATATACCTTTGTATTACTACAGATCAATGTATTCGTTGATGTTTCATTATCACTGGTTCATTTACCTTTGTATTACAACAGAACAATGTTTTCAGTTTCTTTAGTCCCTATTAAAGTAGAGGAAACTGTCGAGTTCTGACAAGATTTCTTATCGTAACTGAAAACATTTCGATAAGAGTCACGCGGGTGGTGATCCTTTCTGTTTAGTCCAAATCATGTTTCTTGCACTTAAACCTCTGCCTCTAGTATGGTACGAGAAATAAGCAGATGTATTCTCGCGTGAATTAAAAATTTACAGCTTTATAAATAGATTAATGTGGTTGTCAATTCGCCCTTTTGCAAAAATCCGGTGTACGTCTAGTTCTAGTTGTTACATGAAGGTGTTCCGAGAAAAGGAAATATTAAATAGGAATTCGCGGAAAAGAAAGAGTAAATGGAAAAAAAAAATGTTACGCAGAAGTAATTTACATTAAGTAGAAGAAAGAAATCAATAAACACTAGCTTGAAATGAAATTGTGTCAGTGGTTCTTAAAGAATGAAATGTATGTCAGTGGTTCTTAAAGAATGAAATGTATGTCAGTGGTTCTTAAAGAATGAAATGTATGTCAGTGGTTTTTAAAGAATGAAGTGTATGTCAGTGGTTCTTAAAGAATACAATGTATGTCAGTGGTTTTTAAAGAATGAAGTGTATGTCAGTGGTTCTTAAAGAATGAAATGTATGTCAGTGGTTCTTAAAGAATGAAATGTTTGTCAGTGGTTCTTAAAGAATAAAATGTGTGTCAGTGGTTCTTAGAGAATGAAGTGTATGTCAGTGGTTCTTAAAGAATGAAGTGTATGTCAGTGGTTCTTAAAGAATAAAATGTTTGTCAGTGGTTCTTAAAGAATGAAATTATGTCAGTGGTTCTTAAAGAATGAAATGTATGTCAGTGGTTTTTAAAGAATGAAATGTATGTCAGTGGTACTTAAAGAATGAAATGTGTCCACTGTGTGCATGTGACTTATGGGTGTCCAAAATACGGGTAACAACTGTTTGAATCAAATGAAACTGGTTCGATAAATGAAATAAACAGACTATTGGTGACTCCTCATTCTTAGGAGTTTGACATTAACGAAATCGCGATCTATACAACCCATACTTACACATTCGCCCTTCAATTTGTTTGTTTATTGGTCAGTGTGTCTGTCTGTCTACCAGTTAGTCTATCTATCTGTTAACATGCATGCCTGACTTTTTTGTGTATGCATCTATCTGTTAAGTTTTAAATCGACCCGTGTATCTTTCTTTTGATCTATCATTCAATCGTCAGTTATATTGATGCTATTTATAGAAGGCCGGACATGTGTTTATGTGAGTGTCTTTGGCAGCATTAATTCAGAGCAGGTGTTTACTATAAACTTTTAAAAAGTTTAGGTGTAACCAATTCAAGGTTAAGTATCGTCTCAGATGGCAGCCTGTTATTTTATGTCAGTGTTACTTTCATAAACGTTTTCTGGCACTTTTTGTTTATTGACGGGCGTAAAAGATATTTTCACACTCACTAGATATTTTCTCTCTCTCTCTCTCTCTCTCTCTCTCTCTCTCTCTCTCTCTGTGTGTGTCTATTTCACCTCCCTTCCTCTCTCTATCTCTCAATCTCTCTCTATCTCTCTCACCTCCATTCCCCCCCTCTCTCACTCTCTCTCTCTCTCTCTCTCTCTCTCTCTCTCTCTCTCTCTCTCTTTCTAAGACCACAACCGTAGATCATTTGCTATTCGAGTGCCCCGGACTGGCGGACCACAGGGTGGACCAGTCCGGAAGCCTGCTGGCCATCGGGCTCTATGGCAGTCTCCAGATGTTGAGAGACACAGCAGGTCTGATCTCACGGGCTCTAAGAGACTAAGTCTCAGCCCGCAGATAAAACTGAGAGAGTTCAGAGAGAGAGAGAAGACCACAAAATCCTAGGACTAAGTTTCAAACAACTTGGAGTCCGAACACATTACATGTATTTCTATGTTGTTGTTGTTTTTGCTATTGTTGTTGTTGTTTTTTGTGGCACTTTTTCTTATGGTAAACTCCCCCCCCCCTTTTTCTTACATAATAAAATAATTATTAATTTACGATTCAAATGAATGTATTTACATTTTTCATTTAAATTTATTATATTTACTAAAAACAACAACAACATCAATTTGAAAATATAATTTTATAATTTCTATAGTAAAAATAAAAAAAAAAAGATAAGAAACACGAATGAATGGGTACTCGAACGAATTTCAGTGTGTGTGTGTGTGTGTGTGTGTGTGTGTGTGTGTGCGTGCGTGTGTGTGTGTGTGTGCGAAGTCCTTGTGAGGATGAGGTGAAGTCTCTTAGATCCCATAAACCACTAATGGGGCTGTTTTTATGTTGCCCTACTTTTGTATTCACAGAATATCAGATAACGGAGATACCATGGAAGATATATCTGGGGCTCAAAACATGACCTGAAAAATCTAATGGTCATCACCGAAGATTGAACAACAGACGCTCAGGTTCACAGTCTAGCGCTTTACCACGCGACCATCAATCGGATTTGAATCTTCGTTAAAGACAATCTCTAAACTTTTTAAATGTAATTAATTAATTAGCAACTAACGTTCTATTAGATCTGATGCTAATATCAGCTCTAAAATTAATTTATTGTGATACGTTTCAACCATTGAATGAAGGGTATTGTTAAAAGGCTTCACTAATTGTTAAAAGGCTTCCCTAATTGTTAAAATGCCTCACTAATTGTTAAAATGCCTCACTAATTTTTAAGAGGCCTCACTAAGTGTTAAGAGACCTCACTAATTGTTAAGAGGCCTCACTAATTGTTAAGAGGCCTCACTAATTGTTAAGAGGCCTCATTAATTGTTAAGAGGCCTCACTAATTGTTAAAAGGCCTCACTAATTGTTAAGAGGCCTCACTAATTGTTAAGAGGCCTCACTAATTGTTAAAAGGCCTCACTAATTATTAAGAGGCCTCATTAATTGTTAAAAGGCCTCACTAATTGTTAAGAGGCCTCACTAATTGTTAAGAGGCCTCATTAATTGTTAAAAGGCCTCATTAATTGTTAAGAGGCCTCACTAATTGTTAAAAGGCCTCACTAATTGTTAAAAGGCCTCACTAATTGTTAAGGATTATTAGGAAAAAGAGATGGCACTAAACTGGAAGAAAAAAACTGACTAATATTTTTTTTTATTATTATTAGATAGCAGATATTTTGTACAGATAAATTCAGTGAATTCACCCTCCGTGCGTGACTAGTGACCGTGCTGTGACTAATGAAATGGTCGTTATGTCAACCGTACATTGATGGCTTCATTGATTTATAGCCTTGACCGTTCTCATCGATTAAACGAAATATAGCTACAATCCAGGTCACTCAGGATGTGAAGGAACCATTTAGTCCTGTACTTCAGTCGCAATGTTTGGAGGTAGTGGTCACAAATATCGATATTTTAATCAAGTCTGCCGGGGGGGTATTTTGTAGCTTATTAAAGTAGACATTCAGTTACAGACATTCAGTTATAGACATTCAGCTATAGTCATTCAGTTATAGGCATTCATTTATAGACATTCAGTTTTAGACATTCAGATAATCGCTGTTAAACCCTTTACTGTCTATTCAACTTGAGTGGTCGTTTGACTGAGCTACAGAACTGCTCATTTTATAAAAAAAAAATTACAGATTGGCCGTTTGACTATTCGTGAAATACAATATTTGACTAATTTCTTGACTAGTAAATAGATAACTTTTTGATTAATACTGGACTGATCTTTGATAGAACTTTTCATGGGTTACTATACTGGTCATTTAATAAAACATGTTGCTGATTACTGACTGGTCGGTCATTGGATAAACATTCGTTTGATTATTGGACTTGTTATTTGATAAAACGTTGCATAATTTAATAGACTATTCGGTCACCAGACAGGGGCCTGCAATATTTTCCTGATTTTTTATAACATTTTCTAACTAGTCATAAAAAAGACAGGTTAAGCTAAATTAACCCAAACTATAACTTATAGGAAGTGCAAATATTGAAACATTACTAATGTGTTCAACAGAGACAACGGAAGTGAATGACTGTGATTTAGGAAATAGCATTGAGGAACTAATTTGGATCTTGTTAGTGTAGGCCTAAGTACAAAGATGTATTTTTTGTGTGTGTGCAGAGCCGTAAATAGCTAGTGTGGCGCTCTGTGGGAGTTAACTTTTTTGGCGCCCTACTGCCAATCTGAAAAGTGCAAAAACATTTCACAGCGATCTTTGGGCGCCCCTTTCTACGTGTACGAGTAAGTGTACGTGTGTGCGTAATTGTTAGAGTAAAATTTAGCACACATTTACATACAAAAATAATCTAAATAAATGGCCAAATGTTTTAAAAGATCTAAAGCGTTGATGGATTGGTAAAAGTCGATCCAGTCTTATGGATGGTAAATTATGTGACAACCCATTTTTTACCTTTGAATTCAAAAATAAAAAATGGTTTAACTACAATTAAAACAAAAAGTCTTGATTATCCCTAAAGCTTGTGTTCAGTTTTTTTTAATATGTGCATTGTCAGTGTTATTACTTGTCCACAAATTATACTCACTTACTACATGCTCACTTACTACAAGCAGTTCCAAAAAGTGTTCCCCTTTTTACAATTTCAAACCAATTTTGTATTTGAGATTTTGAAAAAAATATTTTAATTCGATGAAGATTATCTACTTAACAATGAATGGATGAAATGCACACATTTTTTTATTAGTTAGATTTGAAATAAAAATTTGAAGGCAATGGATTTATAAGATTAAGAGGAGAATTATGTGAATAAGATATCAACCCTGGTTCATTCATTTCAAAATAAAATCTGTTCACAACAATCCGGTTGAAATTTTTTACTTAGAAACAGCTTGCCAACTGTATTTATTTACTTACGTAAACGGCAGAAATAAATACTTGCGATGAAAGTTAGAAACAGATTACCAACTTTATTTATTTACTGAGTTGAAGTAACCAATGAATGACGTTAGAAGTAAAGTTGTTCTCTAGTTAATATCAACAAATAAAATGCTAAGGCCTATTGTTAAGGTGTAAACATTGAATAATTATTTAAAAAGTGTTAACTCTAATGCATCACTTACTAATCAATGAAATTTGATTTTATGAAGGAATGAAAGTAAAGTATTATACTGTTGTTAATGTGTAACAAGAAATAAAGAAAAAATGACACTTACTAGTAGGTCTGCAAAGTCACAGGTTTGAAATTATTTTCCCTGGATGTCTGTCCCACAATGTTACTGTCGTAAAAGTTGTATTTATTAGAGAGAAGTAACTTAATCTGGCCCTACAAGGAAGTCTCTCTTTTTTTTAAATATGACGACGACGGTTTTGGGTCAAACATTCAAAAAGGCTCATCAAATGTACACCACTTTAAGCCCTCTGATTCCAGTTCATAGCTTGGGGAGGGGGGGGGATGTCGGAATAAAAAGCACCATGTAGGGCCTGAACAAATCATGTTTGGATTAATTCTTTACCTAGTTAATTCAAAGCAAAGCTACACACACACAAAGAAGAAAAAACAATTTGAATTCGTCTGTTTTATGGGTATGAAAGAAATTGGGGGAGGAGGGAATAGTTTAAGACTGAAATTCAAATACTTATTATAATGTAACCAGTTGCATTTATAGTTGATTGTTTAGTTTTTTAAGCATCCTACATTTGATTAAAATACCTCAAGTGAAACATTGTTGGCCTTGAACTAGATTAACACAGAATGTGATCAAACACGCCCTGTATTGGATTTTCCACATGATCAGATGGACTGGTTATGTGCAGGTAGGAGCTGTAGCGTCTCGCCCACTCGAACATCTATGTCAAACACACCGAGATCTAAACAGATTTACACTCGCTATTTCTACTACTGCACACAACATATTTACAAACGCGACTTCTACTTTACACATACATATTTACACACACAATACTTCCACTTTACACACTCAGATTTACACACACTATTTCTACTTCTGTACATAACATTTACACACACTACTTCTACTTTACACACTCAGATTTACACACACTTCTCTTCTACTACTCATCCCACACACAGATTTACACACACAATTTCTACTAATGGATGCGATCCAATGATTTAGAAATGTCTTCTGTAAACATATCCTGAATGTTATATTACTTAATATACCACAGGCCGTGATACAAGTAGCTGGACACGTTTATTTTCATTTGAATGACGTCACTAGGATCATTACTGAATTTAAAACGTACATTCTAGCTTGAAATTATTAAATTTTATAGAAGCAAATATATGCTATGAACTTTAGCAACGTAATTAATAGAAGCATAGAGATTCTATGAACTTTACCAACATAATTAATAGAAGCATAGATATGCTATGAACTTTAGCAACATGATTTATAGAAGCATAGATATGCTATGAACTTTAGCAACATGATTTATAGAAGCAGAGATATGCTATGAACTTTAGCAACGTAATTAATAGAAGAATAGATATTCTATGAACTTTACCAACATAATTAATAGAAGCATAGATATGCTATGAACTTTAGCAACATAATTAATAGAAGCATAGATATGCTATGAACTTTAGCAACATAATTAATAGAAGCATAGAGATTCTATGAACTTTAGCAACATAATTAATAGAAGCAGAGATATGCTATGGACTTTACCAACATAATTAACAGAAGCAGAGATATGCTATGGACTTTACTAACATAATTTAGATAAAATGGAAGAAAAATAAAAAACATGGGGAGTAACTCGTGAAATAAAAAAAACCCGGCAGCATTAGAAGAGGCTAATGGAGGCCCTGAATTTCTTTTTTAATATAATTATTATATAAATCAGTCTGACAAACGTCTAAACTAGAATAGCACGTTCAATGTTTGTGTAAGTGGTGAAAAGGTTGTGCACCCATGCTTTAGGAATAGTTTCTTATCTGGTTAAAATTTTTTCTGGTTATCTCATTTTTATTTTTTTATTCCCCAAAACCATACATGCCATGATAAAACATTTTTGATAATGTTTTCAAAAGTTTCCATGTGACTTATTTAATGTGAACATTTTACATAATTGTTGATTGAGCAGTTGAAATGACGGAGGCAGAACTATAATTGTTCAAGTCCCAACATCTCAGTTGTCTATCAAACATTAACAAAATCTCTTACTACATACTATCATAATCTTCAACTAAATAAATGAAAAATAGTCCCATCATCATACTACTTTTAGGGGCTGTCCATTAATTACGTCAACAAAATAGGGGGGAGGGGGGGGTCAGAAAATTTTTGACAATTGTTGACAAGGGGGAGGGGAGGGAGGTCAAGAAAAGTTGACGTCAACAATGTTACTTTTTTTTTTAATATAATTACTTAATAAATAGGAAAATTAAGCAGCGTTTGTAGTTCTGTGTTACACACTCGCTTAACATTCAGTATTTTAATTAAACTAACTATATTCCTGCTAATTTTGCCACATAAACATTTTGGAAGCCACCTTTTTGGGGGGAGGGGGGGTAATCAAATGTTGACGTAATTTTATAGGGGGGGGTCTCTGGAAGTTTGACAAGTTGTTGACAAGGGGGAGGGGGGGAGGTAAAAATCGCCAAAAATTTGTTGACATAAATAATGGACAGCCCCTTAGTACTTCCATGATACAAGCAGCAGGTTTCAAACAATTGAAAGAACAATTCCTCATTACAAAGAAGCTAAATAATAAAGAGATTTATAAATATCTTGGTTTGAAAAATAACATTAAGACTTTCTAAAATAAAATTATCAAAGTACATGTACTAAAATACAATTTTGCAATACAACTTCTATTCCGCATACAAGTCAAAGACTGCATTATTCATATTTATAGTTTTTACACATCTAAGCCAACATGTTCATCTCAATCCAGATACATGTACTAGTTGGTTATGTTTTGTGCTTATGAAAAAGTATTTAAAAAAACACAAAAGTAATAAATATTTCAATTTAATCAATGAAACTTTATTGGTAAACATTATTATTAACATGGAAATAAATAACAGGTGGGAACTTGACTTCTGCAACAATAACTTCTGCCACAAAGTCAAACAAATGTCAAAAGGAAATTCTTCAATGAGCTTCCCAAGTACAAATTAAAACCTGGACTAAAAATTAATTTAACAAAAAAAAAAAAGACAACGTTTAGATAGCTGTTAAACTTGATATTCTATATGCTCAGCTCTTATCAAAAGTATTAAACTGATTAGCATTTTGTATGCCTTATTTCCTGAAATGTTAGATAAAAACAGACATTTGTTTACTATTGTAAACAGTTTTTCCTAAATTTCAACAACAAAAAAAAGTGGATAAGACTATGTATCATTACTATAACCAATTTTAAAGCAACATATAAACATAATCACAGAATTTTGTTTCATCATAAGTGTACATAGAGAAGAGAAACATCAAGACAATTTAAATCTCAGAAAAAGTTTTGTAAATTTTATGGTTTCTCTTAATTTCAATTTAAATTAAAATTTAATAACTTCAATGTTAAAGAAAAAAAATCTTTATAAAAAATTTCATGTATGTACTCTATTCCAGAGATTGTTCTAATATAATGAGTTACAAAAAAGATTGAGGTGAGAAAATCCAATTTTGTTCCTAACAACAAAACAAACAGATCTGAATACAAATAAATTACTGTAAAAAAAAAAAAAGAACAAGTCAAGATAATCTTTAAAAAAATATTTATCAAAACTAACTCTAATCTAGTATGTAATCTAGTGCATTAATCAAACTGATTTGTTGGAAAGGTGGGATATGTGGAAAGCTGGCAACAAGCCAAGGGCAGACTAGATCAATAAATTCCAACAAATTTTTTAAATATACAACTTGTACAGATTCATCCAAATAAATGTGTATGTGTATTTCACTAAAACATCTTAATGTATATATTTTTGTATTATTGCACTTAACTACATGATTTTATTCTTCAATTGTTCTGGTTTTTATCAAACTTTTATATAAAAAATGTACTGCATATAGAAATTATGGAATAAATGGGGGAAAGAAAGGCTAACAATACATTAGCATTTAAAAATTTGCAGGGTTAACAATTTGATCATTTTTTTATTTCTTGAAAGCTAAAAAAAACATAAGTTTTTAAGCATTAAAAAGATGTCAATACTATCATGTATGTATTCCACAATTATTACAACCGAAGCTTCATATAAATAAATAAATGAAAAAATTCTCACTGAATGGTAAGTGGAGACACTATTTAACTATGTAAAGGAAAAAAATCCTCTTGAACAAATTCGGGAGGACAGAAAAGAAATTTTTAAAAAATTGTCCGATTTTTAAACAATATAAAAAGGTGATTGCAAATGAAATAAAAAATATGCTAAGTAAACTTAAACATAATGCATGTTGATTTTATAGATGCAAATAATTCTGTATTTATACATCTAAGAGAATTTATATTCAATAGGTTAAATTTATTTTACCAGTTTATCTTTGAAGCAAAAGGTATCAAAAGCCTAATTGATTCATATTTTTCTGAAAGCACTCAGATCTATTCTTTAAAAATATAAATTATAACATTATGTAAAAAATTTTTAATTTCAATCTGAAGAAATATTTTGTTAATCTAAGTCACAACTTTTATTTTTTTTTCATCTATTTTGTGTTCAAAATAACTTTGGAAATAATATCAGAGCACTCTCTTATCTGTTCCTCAGTGATAACCAAAGGTGGTGCGAATCTTATTATATCACCATGAGTGGGTTTTGCAAGTAGACCATTATCTCTGAGTTTTAAGCACACTTCCCAAGCATCATAACCTAATGATAAACACAAAAGATCCACTTAATCACAACAGATAATTTAACAAAAGAATATTAGCACTTTAAATTATACCCAAATGCATATTTCAATCTTATGTTTAGCTTACACCATAAGTTGTGAATAACAAGAATTAATTACATACTAATTAACATAATAATCATAAATTATTCCCTCAGTATTCACAAATGTGCTTAACAAAAAAAAATGTCTATTTCAGAACAAGATTTTTTTTTATTCAATATGTTTAACTTCAAAATATTTCTCCACAATATGTTGATTTTTTTCTTGAATACAGTAAGTTTCTTATTCAAATTAATTAATGGTTAAAATAGACATCCTTTTATTTAATTCCTTTATGAAAAACTTTTAACAGTTTAAAAAGTTTTTGTAAAAGGTATACAGCTTACTTGAATTAATTACGATGGCATTAAGCAAGCCTTTCCCTCTGACTAGACTGACAACATCTTTAGGAAGTTTGTTCAACTCTTTCCTCAAAATTACACCGAGCCTTTCAGCATTATCTGCCAATTTTTCCTCTTCAAGAACCTAAATAGGAATCAAACAAGAAACAGATTTGAACAGAGCTTACTATAAAAATAAAAGATTCAAACATTCAACCTATTTTTGACTAACCTGCAAGGATTCTAAAGCAACTTTACATGCAAGAGGATTACCACCAAATGTGGATCCATGTTCTCCAGGAAGAATTGTCAACATTACACTATCATCAGCCAAAACAGCGGATACCTACAAAATAAATAAATCAACATAAATACAAACATATTCATTTCCTTTGAAGACTGGGATGGAATAGCTATATGGCAGCGCCCATAAGAAAGGCAGGACTTTAGTGTGTCTAAGCATCCCCCAAGGCCATTAAGCTTAAAAATGGGTTTCTGACAAGTGTTTAGAAGAAGTAAAGGCTGGTGAGAAAAGTACTATTTTCTTTATTAATTAAATTGAAATGAAAATAGTTTTGATTTTGTCATCATAAGAATAGCAAACATTTTATTAATATAAACTAAGATTTAAAAATACAACATTAAAAATAACTCTCAGGCTCACTTAGAAGTTATCAAGCAAGGTAAGCAATATTGGATTTCCTTAAATAGATATGTATGAATTACCTCCCTTTTTTTACAACAGTTGTTGGCATATAATTAGCATATCACATTTTTACTTAGAAAAAAAGAAGTCTAATAAGCTGCTACCTATGATGGCCAGCACTGAACAATATTTTAAAACATCTGTATTTCTCAATACTTACAGGCAAAACACCTCCAGAAAGTGCTTTTCCAAGAACAACAATATCTGGACGAACATTCTCATGGTCACAAGCCAGTCGTCTAAACAATAATGAATAAATAAATAATTTAAAGTAAAGTACTTGTAAAGACTTTCGTTCTTACATTTTCTATAATTACAAGAATTTTTCAAAAGAAATAAGGCCTGTATTTTATGAAGTATTAGTGATTTCTCTAAGTGTGTCCGATCTCAGAAGTAAATGAAAACTTAAGTACCTTCCTGTCCTGCCTAAGCCAGTCTGAACTTCATCTGCCACCATCAGCACATTGTGTTTGGTACACAAATCTCTCACTGTTTTCAAATAACCATTTTGCGGAACTACAACACCGGCTTCACCTTGAATGGGCTCAAACATGAAAGCACAGACATTTGGATCCTGAAATTCTTTCTGAAGTAACAAAGAAAAGTTTATATGTAATACTTGAGAATGTATGAACCACTAAGTGAAATTCTAAAGACCATCTACAGAATGTTGTTAAAAAGTTACCTCCAAAGCTTCCACATCATTGTAAGGAACAACACTGAATCCAGGCATAAATGGGCCATATTCCTTGTAGCTGGATGGGTCTGTGGAGGATGACACTGCTGCAAGAGTTCTACCCCAGAAATTGCCTTCTGCAAAGATTATCCTTGCTTTGTTGTCTGGAATTTTCTTTACTTTATATCCCCACTTCCTGGACAACTTACAAGCTGTTTCACCTCCTTCAACACCTAATAATTGTGTTACATTAGAGACAACAAATTCATATTAAGCCTGCAATAAACTCAGCAATTTACTATATATATTTTTATCTTATAACTTTGTGACAATATTATTTTAGTATCAAAATGTTTCAAATATCTGACTGGATTCTCTGAACAAAAGTTGTATTTCTAAAATTTACAATTATCATTAAAACAACACTTTTGTCGAAATATAAGAAATTTAGCTTATTTTATCCAATAAGTGAAAAAGACTGAAATTTCAGAATATGTACCTGTGTTCATCGGTAAAACTTTATCATAGCCAAAAAGTTTTGTTATGTATTCTTCATACTCTCCCAGACATGTATTATAAAATGCACGAGAGGTAAGTGTAACAATATCTGCCTGTTTTTTTAGAGCAGCAATAATTCTTGGATGACAATGTCCTTGATTCACAGCAGAATAAGCACTGAGAAAGTCGTAATATTTATTGCCTTCAATGTCCCAAACAAAAACTCCTGCAATGAAAGAAAATAAAATATATCTTATTTTACAATGTTTGGTCACACAAGAGACTTACAAATCTGGTCCCCCACAATACAGAAATTTATTAATTGAATTAAGTGCCAAATTCTTTATTTATTTCAACGAGTTAATCATGTTATAAAATGTGCATAATATGATATCCACATCAAAGCTGTTATAAATCAACAGCTCAAACAAAACAAAAAAAAAGTCAACTTAGAACATTGGTTTAAGATAAATAACCCTAAGTGTATAGTGGTGGAATTGGTAAACAGGCATAGATAAAATTTAAAAATCAAATAAAAGGCGCCAAACATTAACACCACCTGCATAGTAATGGGTTAAAAGGCTCCCCCTACCCCACCCCTCACCAACGATTCCTAGGAATCTAGTTGTTTTATCAAATGGCTACTATTTGGTTCTACAAAATCGTTTAGTTTTGTGTATGCTATAGAAGCTCCTTACCTTTTGCTCTCTGAATTGCTACAGGCAATGGATGATAGTTATGTGCTCCATACTTATCTTCTCTATTAAAAACTTGTTCAGACTTAAAACCAATTTTAACAGGACCAACAGCAGGAGCAGCTTTGGTTGAATGCTGTCTCAAAGCACAAGTCAAAACAAAAGTTGTTTTTTGTACAGGATTACACAGTTTACTCATCATTTTTCTTTTCAATATTTTATCTAAAAAAAAATACAAATACCAGCAATGACATTATAATTAGATCTTAATAGAAATAATATTATGCTATTTTATAAAAGTACTTCAAAAATAAAATTAGGGCAATTTTTTAAAAGTGAAACAGTTCAGTAAATTAATTCATAAATAGTATAAGTTAAACCTGCCTTATTTTAAACATGCTTAACTTAAAATCCAATTACTTTATTTTCAATCAATAAAATAGAAGCTGAACACAGACAACAGGTGTGCCAAATTTTTTTTCAGACATGAACATTTCATTGATTTAGTCATGGATTTTTTTTTGTTCATTTAAG
This sequence comes from Bulinus truncatus, assembly GCA_021962125.1. Classification (NCBI taxonomy): domain Eukaryota; kingdom Metazoa; phylum Mollusca; class Gastropoda; family Planorbidae; genus Bulinus; species Bulinus truncatus. The sequence continues at coordinate 6,543,529 of JAGDYQ010000013.1, read as the reverse complement.
TGACATTTTTTTTTAGTCATCTTATTTTTTCAAATGGTAACATTTGGTTATCTCAACGCTTTAAATTACGATTCACATAAATTTGTAATATATATTGCAATGCCTTACCTACAATGGCCCTTTACTTAATACTCTGAATGAAAACTGTTAACTGAAGTTGTCTAGTTAGTCATCAGCCCCACACTGGATAATGAAGGATAATGTTTACCCATTTAATTCACCCTTTATCAAGTACATGGGTCATTCAAAACTACCCTGTTTAAGATAAGGAGTTGAGATTATCCTTGATGGGTAACAACAGTATACACCAAACAAAGGTCAGTAGCTTCTTTATCAGGGGGTTTTAATTTACAAAATTCTCAAGTATTTGATTTTGAGACACTACTTAAGTGTCCCTTATCTTGTCTTAAGAAACTCACATTATCATCTTTTCAATTTAATATCAAAACATGAACAATATATTCTGCTTTCTGCTATCAAAAACTGTATAATACAGTTCAAAAATAAAATTATTCCTATGTCAAAAACTGCTAAAGGTTTTCATTTAATACCTCTTCTGATTAGAAAGAAAAAAATAACCAGAATCACTCTAAATATTAGTATGATTAAAGTTGCATTCATCAATTACCATTCACTGATAATTATTTAATTTAACATAATTCTAGCATTAGTAGCATTTAAAATTCCATTTATTGCCTTTTTTTTTTGAGTGGTTAACTATATGAAGGCACACAGGGCAAAATATTGTTACAATAACAGAAAAATAATCGCCTAAATGCTAAAACATTACGTGACGGTAATTATCGAAATTTTTAAATATTTCACTTGTAACATTTGATTTTCAATCATTTAAATCACTTGAAGAAAAAAAACAACTATATCTTGCATTATATTTGCAGCAAACGAAGATCTGCTAACGTCCAATAATCTGTGATGGTAATGAAAAACTGCTCACTAAGATCTGACAAGAAACATTACTTACTTTTGTTTGACTGGATGTACCTGACGTGCGCATAGGACAGACGAATTACTAAACTAATGCGATCCTTTAGTTCAGCTGAAGATTCCGAACCTGTGATGCAAGAGTTCTCTGCCCTTCATAAAAGGCCTTGACACTTTGACTTATATACAGCTGTATTTATTTTGGTTTCAAGTGATTGTCAGACACGTCATTCAAGCTCAGGTAACAGTGAATACGGTAAAAGCAAAGGGGAAAAAATCAGGTGTTTTTATTTTTCATTTTCAATTCAGATTTGTTTTGAGCGAGACGGGTTGCAAAAAAATACATTAAGCTAAAATTGATTATATTAAGAGCCATAGCAGAATTTTTTTTAGGCCTAATATAATATAAGCCAACATTAAGTAGCCTATGATTAACAATAGGTGGGTGTGTCAATATAGAGAAATACCTTGCACTTTAAATGTACTTGTAAGCGTTTTCTTTCATAAATACTTGCCCGGACTGGACAATTGAGTGACAGTTTTAATCTGCGACCTGCAGCAAATTTGCACTGAGCGAAAAAAAAAATGAGGATAACATGACACGTTGTGTTTTTCCTTAGCCAAATCTATTATTTTTCGTTTTTTAGTGTGGTCTTAAGTCTTAACTCACGTGTGGTACCCCCACCCCCTCCACCTCCCTAGAAGATTCTACGTACACTTTTACTTGTTGAACACTCAAACAACAACATATTTATCTGTCGAGTCCTTTTAGAACCATGAAAGTTAGTGTGTTGAATAGCATATACATTTTCTTCTACTCCATTATAATTGTCTTATGTACAGAGAGCTGCAGTGACAATAGAAGCACCACGGTGACCTTAACCTATGTTATATAAAACGAAAAAAATAAAACAACAGCCGATAGACACCACAGAAATAAGACATGATAGAAAAAGTATCCATCTGTATTCAGAAGAAATGGTCAGTACAAATATTCGCATTGATGAAGGCCTTGTGCCAGGAACTTATTGCTTTGTCGTAACCAACTACGATTTCAAGATCTAATTATTTCCTTACACTGGAACAATACAAGAGGACATTTAAAACCAAGGATCCAGACAAAACTACTAGTAGGCCTACTGGGAACATTATAATTGAAGCAGAGGTGTACCTAGGGTGGGGGGAAGGGGGGTCCAAATTCGAAAGTCCCCCCGGGCCCCAGCTTCATGGGGGCACCTAAAATTTTTTTACATTAAATATTAAGTAAATTATCTCATGTAATGATGTCGAATATCAAAATGCAGGGGCCCCCAAAGAGGCCAAGTCCCCGGGGCCCCAAATCCCTAGTTTCGGCACTGAATTGAAGGTCTTGATTTTTATAAGCTACTCGTTACAAAATCGAAAATGAGTTAAAGTGTTTGGAGTCGTAGATAATAGGTCTATACATACTTTGGAAATGTTCTTGGTGTCACATTTCAACCCGAAGTTTAAATGTTGTATTTAGGTATACCCGTATAACAATTACACATGGTCAAATTAATTAAAATAAGCGTTATTTAATGGACTTAGATACTGGAATCAAGCCCTTTAAAAATTAATTAAAATAAGCGTTATTTAATGGACTTAGATACTGGAATCAAGCCCTTTAAAAATTAATTAAAATAAGCGTTATTTAATGGACTTAGATACTGGAATCAAGCCCTTTAATTACGATGGCCGAGTGGTGTAGATACTCGACTGTCGACCTGAGAGTCCTGAGTTCGATCCTCGGTGAGAACCTTGGAATTTCTCCAGGTGTTATTTGGTGCAAAGTCGACCCACAAGTCCACCCAGCTTTAAATGGGTACCTGACTTAAGTTGGGGAAGTAAAGGCGGCTGGGCGTTTTGCTAACCACACAATCCCTTCATATGCCGAGTTTATAGAAACAGATGAATTCTACACTTCATCTGCCACGATGGCCCGTGAGGGCTAAGGGAACTTTTTTTTTCCGAACAACAAAAAAATTATGTTCGGTCTTTTAGGTTGTTTGAGTGTTGTTTTTTTTTATGATTTTAGAATAAAAACCCAGGATATAGTATAATGAACATCACGACTTGCATAAACAAACTTCTTGAAGAATCACGACTTGCATAAACAAACTTCTTGAAGGGGACTACTCAACGCATTACTGGGCAGGGTAAGCTAACATCCCAGCCTGCACGATGTCATCATGATTGCTGTCCATTTGAGCCACCTGGCCAACCTATGGTGAACGTGGTGTCGGGGAGACAACTACTGCTGGAGTGAAATCCCGTGTGATGGCAAATGACACAGATATAAAATTAAACTCATGTGCGTGACGTGTGCAGCAACACTCCAGGCAATTAACCTGCTGACCTCATTGCTCATGACCTAATCAACTAACAGAAGACAGAGTGGTCCTCCACAAATAAATATATTACATCTTACATCCTGTGAGTTTTCTTATTACATACGGAGCAGGGTCACCGTCTGTCAGTCTTCGATTCCAGACAGTCACCACCGTACAAGGCCCGTCTCTGACCACACACGCACACACACACCCCACTCAGGGCTGCTGCAAGAGGGAAAGGTGGTTGTTGGGGGCGGGGGGGGAATTTTTTTCGAAATTTATTCTACGCTATTCTAATTTTTTTTAAAAATTTCTTTTGGGGGAGAAGGGCCCCATTTGTCAAAGTTTGTCAGGGCCCAAAGATTATTTTATGGTGACGTTCCTGCCCCACCAGTTGATATGGGTTCTATAGCAAATTACTGTTCCCATGACATTTGATTGAGTTGCACCCCTTTGCGGTGGCCATTTACAGAGAAAACATGACTGGTTTGAACTGTACCTCATGATGCTGAATTGAACACAAACGCACGCATAAACAGTCAAAAAAACCCGCGACCAGGGGCGTCATTTGAGATTCCACGATTTTTTAAAATCCTACCTGATAATTCAGTCCCTCACCCCCGCATTATAGACTCTTGATCCGCCTCGCCATAACCCCCCCCCCCAACCCCGTCCCCGAAATGACGCTCATACCAACAGCAGTAACCATCAAATGAGACCATAGAAAAAAAGAAGACATGATAGCACGTCACAATGTGTTATAGTTTAGAGCTAGAAGTGAAAAACGGACCAAGGCTTTTACATATTACATTATTTACTAATCATAATGTCTCTATGTTATAGGCAAAGTGTGAAATGCCGGCATTCTATAGAATGCCTAGGCATTGTATAGAATGCCTGGTGATTTTAGGCAAAGTATAAAATTTTTAAATTGTGCATACTTTTCCTAGGCATTCTATACAATGCCTAGGCATTGTATAGAATGACTAGTGTCGTTTTGGCAAAGTATAAAATTTCTAAATTGTGCATACTTTTCCTAGGCATTCTATACACTGCCTAGGCATTGTATAAAATGACTAGTGTCGTTTAGGCAAAATATCAGAAAAGAACAACAAAAGCCTTTATTGATAAAAACGTATTTTAATATGGAATGAATGCAAAATAAAGCATATGATGTTCATACCGTAAAAAACAACGACAGCAGATTGAAGTATTTGCTTCAGCAGGTAAGACTGGATTCACACTTAGAATTGTACTGTACTTAATTTTCTTCTTTCTGACAAAACACTTCATATTTTGGTATTTTGATCTGTCATGTTCATATTTCACGAATTAGTGAAGAATTGATAAATAATGAAAAGATGTTGTTTCTGGTGAAAACAAGCAGAACACAACTGGAATGAGCTACTTGTTGCAGAAGGGAAGACTAGAATGGCATTTTGAATTGCATTTAATTTTCTTTTTCACACAAAGACACCTCATAGTTTGGCATTTCGTCTTGCATTTACATCTGACGAATCCTTGGCCGCTTCCTGTAGACTGAGAAGTAGCAGCAGATCGGAGAGCTATTTCAAGGTCAGGAACGTCTTCCGCTTTTATTAAATCTTTTGGACATACGGTGAATTCTGATCTGGCATATAGCTGCTTCAAGATTCCATGTGCAGTTCCAAGGCGGTAAAAGCCATCTTCTGTCATCGGGAATCGGAATGTCCGAATCCAGTCGTATTTATACTCCTAAAGTCCTTAATTTTCCTAATTACGTCACAGTCTCCTTCATAATAGTTCTCACCAAAGGAGCGCCCCCTGGTCGTCATGGTACCTAAACTGTCCGTCGTCGCCTCCTGGTCTACTTCAAGAAACGTCACTCCTTTGCTGTTTACTACTCTATTGTTTTCTGACCACCTTGTCCTAAGTCGTCTGTCACCTTGTCAACCATTATTTGCATTACTCCTACTTCTGATATATCTTCTTATCTTACAACGTCGAAGGGGATTGTCTGTCTCTAAATCTACTCTAGTTCCTAACAAGGCCAGTTACATACTTTGCCGAACGGGTACTCGGCATTCTATAGAATGCCTAGGCAATGTATGAAATAGCAATTCATTTCATACTTTGCCTGAAAAATTTAGGCATTCTATACATTGCCTAGGCATTCTATAGAATGCCGGATTTTACACTTTGCCTATAACATCTATATAAAAATGCGATAATGACAGTAATTAAAACTGCGAACTTATAACTAACTATACAGCTGGACGGCACGAAATACATGTATATATGCTGGGTTATACTGGGAATTTCTTAAGTGGCGGACATCTCTTGTCATGAGCAACACGTTAAATGTATTTGATTTCAGTTATAGAAAAAAAAATGTCTGTAGTTATCACTTTTGTTGTTATTTTTTAAAGTTTGTTTATGTAATACTTTATTAGATCTCTCAAGTCAACTCATGTGTAGTGTAATGCCTAACATAAGTTTTAATTTTTTTTTCTGCCTGGGGTACAAATAAAAAAATACATAAGCCACACATTCTCCACACATCCACACATCCTCCACACATCCTCCACACATCCTCCACACATCCTCCACACATCCCACACATCCACACATCCTCCACACACCCACACATCCCACACATCCTCCACACATCCTCCACACATCCTCCACACATCCTCCACACATCCACACATCATCCACACATCCACACATCCTCCACACATCCACACATCCTCCACACATCCTCCACACATCCCACAATCCTCCACACATCCACACATCCTCCACACATCCACATATCCTCTACATATCATCATTTATTTGCCCGATGTCTACACGTAACATGAATATTTAATATTGCGGAATATTTCCCGAACATTGTATAATCAGATTATCTAATATGACTATCATGAATTTCGAAGAAAAATCCCCCCAACCCATCCCAAAAAATAATTTCCCCACGTTGGGATAACATAGGTGTACAGTAAAATGTCAATTGTCACTTTATTCGCTGTGTATATTATCATTCTGCTGTACAGTAAAATGTCAATTGTCACTTTATTCGCTGTGTATATTATCATTCTGCTGTACAGTAAAATGTCAATTATCACTTTATTCGCTGTGTATATTATCATTCTGCTGTACAGTAAAATGTCAATTATCACTTTATTCGCTGTGTATATTATCATTCTGCTGTACAGTAAAATGTCAATTATCACTTTATTCGCTGTGTATATTGACATTCTGCTGTACAGTAAAATGTCAATTGTCACTTTATTCGCTGTGTATATTATCATTCTGCTGTACAGTAAAATGTCAATTGTCACTTTATTCGCTGTGTATATTATCATTCTGCTGTACAGTAAAATGTCAATTATCACTTTATTCGCTGTGTATATTGACATTCTGCTGTACAGTAAAATGTCAATTGTCACTTTATTCGCTGTGTATATTGATATTCTGCTGTATTTTTCAATACTAAATGAGACGCTCAAACAATATTTTTTGGTAACTCATTAATTATTCTGTCCAACTAGCTTAGCAATGTTTAATGCACTTTTTAGACAGAAATAGATTTTTCTATTGAAATAAAGATGATGAAATTGCTAGGACTTGTAGCTACCTTATGGCGTAAACAAACTGGGGAGGGGGGGGGGGGAAGAGGGTGAAATGTCGAGTTTTGATCCCAAATGACGTAAACTTCCGCTAAAAAAATAAAATGTTGACATGTATCGGCTGGCGGTATAATAAAGTTTAGCTGTTTAATAATAGTAAACATGAGCACTAGAAACTCTCACCCCAGACGTCTGTTTTAATATATGTGTACTGGAAACTCCCGCCTAACACGTCTGTTACTTGCGCACTAGAAATTCCTTAATAAAAATCACGTTACGTGTAACATGTTGCGTGTGACATTATTTAAAATGCTGGTTGCTGCTGGGTTACTTAAGTAACATCAAAGGGGTTGAAAATCACTGGATAAAAATTAAAAAATAGGTTAGACCTAAACAAAATGCTTTATTCCAGAGTCGGCGAACGTATGGCACGCATGCCGCAGTCGGCACGCAGAGCCTCATCAGTCGGCACGCGACTAAAAAAAATCACTTCCTTTAATTTTATAGGATTATTGGCACTTTGTTATAAAAAAGTGTTGTTTTTTTTTGTTGAATGTTTGGGCACGCGGGCCAAAAAAGGTTCGCCACCACTGCTTTAGTCTATCCCCGTATGCTGCAATCTGGTTACGCCACTTATTGGGACCCCTATGATCACACACCCATTAATGTGGGGAAAAAATCATTTTGTAGCGGATTACTGCACCCAGTAACTGTCACTAAGGACACGGTCCCCTGACTTGAATTAGGGTTGAACGTGAGAAGCGGCCATGGTATAACTCTCATAAATGACTAAGTCCTGGCATTGACCTTTCCAGATCAATTCAACTGGCCCTTTGGCAATATGTGTCTTTCTTATTTCATCATCTGCATCTGTGATGAAAGGTAAACGTTGTTCTGGTCCGAAGGATCGAGGAGACAACTCGAACACTTAATTTTCATTTGTTCATTTTTCTGCAAAGAAGAGTTTTTTTTAGATGGGTTGGGGCAGAGGGGCTTCAGGTGTAAGTTTGGCAGTGGCCCCAGAATTTCTGGCTGCAGTCCTGAATTGCTAATGCGTTAAGTAGGCCCAAACAAGTTGTCTTACAAGTAAAAGTATCCAAAGTTCGATAAGATGAATAAAAATGTTCTAGACGTTTTATATTGGGAAAAATTAAAATGTGTTTTATTCAATTCAAACAACAACAAATATATTCAACATATTCACCAAGCTGAATAAAATGTGCACATAGACGTTGTTAAAAAAAGGTTTACTTCCCCTCCCACTCACACAGTTTGTAGACTCGTAATCTGTTGTGCTTGCGTCATCACCACTCACGTGAAGTAGGTCATGTTATAAAATTGGAGTTGACCCTGAAATGACGTTGTTTCTGTTGTTTTTCTTCAAGAAAATGTTATTTAGTCAATAAAAATAATTGTCAGTTTAATGTTCCTTACACACAATTCCTACTACATGCAGGTCGCTGGTATCGTTGTACAGTCACTACATGACAGGGTAATAATGCCCCTACTATCTAAATGTAACAAAACATACATTGTTCACAGAAGCATACAAATACGGCTATAAAGAATCACGATGTATTGATTCAGCATACAAACATTAATGTAATACAAAGCGCTCATTGAATGCTATGTAATAGCATTGTGCTTATGAAGCGATATTAGAACACTTATAATATCGGTATCTAAAGTCGTATATTAATATAAATATAATATATATATAATTATAATATATATATATATATATATATATATATATATATATATATATATATATATATATATACATATACATAAATATATATCGACTGAGCTAATAAACACAAGTCTATCATTTTTATACTCTCTATTGCAATTTGTTTTCTATTTTAATGTTATTTCTTGTGTGTCACGTTACTCCCTAAAGTGTGCCAAATGGCGTAAAAAAAGATGCGAAGGCAATTTCGACCTTCTCTACAGGTGTTGTTCAGTCTGTTGTATTTACGTCGTATGACTCTCTATGTAAGAAAACATGCTGCGAGATAATGTGTGGATGTGATATCGTAATAAACATTACACTTGACATCTTGTATAAACGTGGGGATTTTATTTTTAAAAAAGATTACACTTGAAAACTTGTTAAAAATATTGGATTCTTGGTCGAGTGGAGAGAGGGCGTTCAGAAATTCAGACCAAGTTACCGGGGGAGAGGATATAGTTACCAACAAGAGACCAGCAAAAAAAAAAAATATGTAAATAAAAGTATTTGTCAATGAAATTATGAACATAGACAAATTCAATGAAACATAATTGAGTGGCAGGTTAGTCATCAAAATTATTTTTCCAAGCTTTAATTGGCCATTAATTATTTATGCACACTGAATTGTCATTAACCATGTTATGTGAATGTACGCCATTAGGAAAATAACATCGAGGGCCATTTTTATGGATAGCGAGGCGGTTTCCTAGAACACCCACTGCCTAGAACACCCACTGCCTAGAACACCCACTGCCTAGGACACCCACTGCCTAGGACACCCACTGCCTAGGACACCCACTGCCTAGAACACCCACTGCCTAGAACACCCACTGCCTAGGACACCCACTGCCTAGAACACCCACTGCCTAGGACACCCACTGCCTAGGACACCCACTGCCTAGAACACCCACTGCCTAGAACACCCACTGCCTAGGACACCCACTGCCTAGGACACCCACTGCCTAGGACACCCACTGCCTAGAACACCCACTGCCTAGAACACCCACTGCCTAGAACACCCACTGCCTAGGACACCCACTGCCTAGGACACCCACTGCCTAGAACACCCACTGCCTAGAACACCCACTGCCTAGAACACCCACTGCCTAGAACACCCACTGCCTAGAACACCCACTGCCTAGGACACCCACTGCCTAGAACACCCACTGCCTAGGACACCCACTGCCTAGAACACCCACTGCTAAGGATGACCCTGTTGATCCCCCCGAACTAAGACGATTGAAAAGCTTGGGTTCAGGTGGAGCCGAGATTTGAAATTGTCATTGAAAAGTTTTTGCATGGGGTCCCCAAATTTAATCTGCCTAGAGCCCCCAAATGTAACTCTGTATACATCCCCCAAACCACGTAATAATGGCTCTGATAAAACTGTACATGTTGGTTAAACCTAGCCCAACCTAGCCTACAGTTATCAGTCCAAGACTCATACAATCCTTTTCCTAAAAAATAAAAAGTTTTTTCTCAATTTAAACATAAAATCGTTTTACTTTACAACGGTACTTTCAACTGGCTTAAAATTTGGCAATGTGACAATAAAGTGTTGTAAATATAGACCGTCTTTAGGTCTATTATTAGAATCGTTGTTTAACTTTAGAATGTTCTTGTTTGGTTCTTCCCAACTCATTGATTTTTTAAACCTTTTTATTGTTCATATCTTTCTTTTTCTAAAAAAAACCATCTTTATAACCTCATATTAAGAATATATTCAGTAATGGGGTGGCCGGAGGCATACAAACTAAAATAAAATCAGCTTGAGTAAACCTTTTGTAAAATCTGTCACAGGAACAACATACTACTCGTTTCTTACTTCGTCGTATATGGTGATGAGGTGGAGGACTGTCTCCATATATGGTGATGAGGTGGAGGACTGTCTCTATATGGTGATGAGGTGGAGGACTGTCTCTATATGGTGATGAGGTGGAGGACTGTCTCTATATGGTGATGAGGTGGAGGACTGTCTCTATATGGTGATGAGGTGGAGGACTGTCTCTATATGGTGATGTGGAGGACTGTCTCTATATGGTGATGTGGAGGACTGTCTCTATATGGTGATGAGGTGGAGGACTGTCTCTATATGGTGATGAGGTGGAGGACTGTCTCTATATGGTGATGAGGTGGAGGACTGTCTCTATATGGTGATGTGGTGGAGGACTGTCTCTATATGGTGATGAGGTGGAATGTCTCTATATGGTGATGAGATGGTGGACTGAGCTGTTCTTTGATATTTGGTGGCCCTTGTCAGAAATTTGTATTTGATGTGTGCGGTCGAGGGAAAGATAGCTGTCGGAAACATGGTAGCATGAGATTTATTAGGAATCAGTACTCAGTACTGGAAAGAAAACTCTTTGGTCGGGGGGGGGGGGGGGACTAAACGATTTCATAGCTTGCAAATCCACGGCTCTTATATTAACTCTTTATTGTAAGTCATTTCGTGGACGTTTTCTGAGAGAATGTTTGACTGTTATGTTGGAAATGATATAATGTGAGGCCTGATTCTGTTTAGACCTATATCTTTTTTTTTGTGTAAGAATGTGAAGACCATGTTTACAGCATACAATAAAGTATACTGTAAATTCTTTACTTCAAATATTTCTTACAACAGCTTTGTTATTAGTTTGTTGTTATGTATTTTTAGTAACAGAGTTCTCTGTGTGAATGTGTGCTGGTGACATGTTGGAGATGCGATTGATTTATGTGACACATTTATTTACCGACTGTTTAGTTTTTAATATAACATTTTGAACTGTTATTTTTTTAATACAGCACAAATGACGTCATCAGAGGATTTTTATCACTTCAATTCACGAAACTTTTTTTCATTGTATTTTCAAAAATATTATTTACGTCGATAAAGGGGCGCAGGGTGATCCTCCCTCCCCCCCTGGAGCTTGGGCCCGGGGCGGGGGGTGGAAGTGGGTAGATTAGTGAAATTATTGTTTAAATCCCCTCCCCCTTTCCAATATTTACGAAGAAGTAGGAGTTCTTTGAAGTGTTAGTCATGTCCCACCAGAGGCGTAGCTGGGGGGGGGGGTACATATGTCCCCAGACGCTACTCACAATGGGGCGCCAAATGTATATTTTACATATAATATTATATGATTTTCGAATGGGGGGGGCGCGCTAAAAATGTATTAAAAAGGTGTTGTGCCCCGGGCGCGAGTTAAGTTCGTTACGGCACTGTGTCCCACCATTTCTCCATTGAATCTAACCTGGCTGGGGAAGGGGAGGTGATCAAGCGTGACTTAGCGAATTACGTCAAAAACTTAAAGACAATAAAAATTAGTCACGTCACCTTTAGCATGATTGATTTGCTGGGATTTATTATTAAAAATGTAATTATATAGATAAATACCACTAAAGTGAAATTATAATAAAGTTTATTTTTTTTTAACTTAGCTTTCAAAAACAACTTTTGATTAAAAGTGTGAAAAAAACATGTAAAAAATAATCTCAAAATGCACTAATAAGTACGAAAAAATTCCTCAGATCATACTAATACATGTATTTATATATACTATCATAATTAAAATTGCAAAAAGCGTGGGTGCCCATCTAGATAAATGGATAATTTTGTTTATTTGTATCAACTAATGTAGGCCTGTAAACATATCGTATTCATCCACGCTTTCAAATTTAATAACGATACCTTTAGATACTTTTGTTTATTTGTATCAACTAATGTAGGCCTGTAAACATATCGTATTCATCCACGCTTTCAAATTTAATAACGATACCTTTAGATACTTTTGTTTATTTGTATCAACTAATGTAGGCCTGTAAACATATCGTATTCATCCACGCCTTCAAATTTAATAACGATACTTTAAATCAGCGGTTCTCAACCTATTCGCGAATGTACCCCACAGGGAGCGAAATTATGTCCACGAGTAGGCTACCCCCTCACACGTAGTTTTGCGAAAAAAAAAATGTAGGCCTACTTATTTTATATAATGGAATGTGCATAACTTTCTAATACGATACTTGGGCGCGTAATTTGGTGATGAATCACGCAGCAAACTGGTGGCCTTCTTCAAAATCTTGGTTGTTTTTGAAAGAAAATTATATGTCTCTGCGTATCCCCGTATAACCTTTCCCGTACCCCCTGGGGTATGCGCACCACAGGTTGAGAACCGAGGCCTTAAATCGATATTGTTGTGATCTAAAGATTTATTTACTTTTTACATTTTAATGAAAACTTAGTTTAAAAAATGTTTTATGTATTTGCTTTATCTCTATACCTATAAGAGGCATTTGCTGTCTGTCTGTCTGTCTGTCTGTCTGTTCCCTTATAACTCAAGATCCAGATAACCAAAAAACGTGAAATTTGTTACACATACACATAATTACATGGGGAAGGTTATAGGACATGTTTCGTTTCATCTGGATGGGTAGTTTAATTGTAATTAATTTTTTTTTAATTTTAGTATTTTACTATATTAAAGTAATCTCGACGGCGCCATAAATAAAATTCCTCTGTGACGTCATTTCCCAATGATCGAATAGAACTTGCGCGCTGGTGCTGTATTGTGCCTTTGTGCTGCAAAGAATTGTTGATGTTTTTTCATGCTTCCCTATTTGTACTGCTTGAGGAAGTTAAAGGAATGAAGAAGGATTTTAGAAGAAGTGTGAAGCCATAATAATAAGTATTTATATATATATATATATATATATATATATATATATATATATATATATATATATATATACATATATATATATATATATAGAGAGAGAGAGAGAGAGAGAGAGATAGAGAGAAAGAGAGAGGGAGGGAGGGAGGGAGACATAAAGAGAGGGGGCAGGGGGGGGGAGAGAGGAAAGCATGGTAGGAGGGAGGGAGGGGAGAGAGGGAGGGAGGGGGGGTGGACAGGGGAAGAGAAGGAGGGGGAGAGAGGGAGATGGGAGAGGGAGGGAGAGAGGGGGAGAGAGAAAGGGAGGGGAAGGAAAGAGAAAGGAAGTGAGGGAGAGAGAGAGGGAGGGAGGGAGAGAGAGAGGTGGGAAAGGGGGAGAGAGAGAGGGTGGGAGAGAGGGAGGGAGAAAGAGTGAGGGGGCAGGGAGGGAGAGAGAGGGAAGGAGGGAGGGAGGAAGAGGGAGAGAGGTGGGAGAGGGGAGGGAGGGAGAATGGAGGGAGAGAGGGGTTAGGGAGGGAGAGAGAGGGAGGGAAGGAGAGAGGGAGAGAGAGGATGGGAGAAATGGGAGGAAGAGATAAAGAGAGAGAGGGGGCAGGGAGGGAGAGAGGGAAGGAGGAAGGGGGAGAGAGGGAGGGAGGGGGGTGGACAGGGGGGAGAGAAGGAGGGGAAGAGGGGAGATGGGAGAGGGAGGGCGGGAGGGAGGGAGAGAAATGGGAGAGAGAGGGAGGGAGAGTGAGGGAGAAGTAGGGAGGGAGGGAGGGAGGGAAAGGGAGGGAAAGGGAGGGAGAGGGAGAGAGGGAGAGAGAGAGAGGAAGGGAGAGAGGGGGTAGGCAGAAAACAGAAGGTAAACAGAAAACCTTATTTAAACCCGGGCAAAGCCGGGTACTTGCAACTAGTAGCTTTATAAGAATAAAACTTGGTAGTGCATGTTTCACGCATGTTAGGCTGTTGTATAAGGTTTTTAAAAAAAGCTTCATTATTTTGCATACTTCTGCATCGGTGCTATGCGTTGCATTTAGTTTGACAAAATAATCTCGATGCGAATTTTTTGCCCCATTATAAACATAACTAAAAAGTAATTATCAACTCAACTCTACAAGTCGTTTATTGATGGACTCCAAATAATTAAAAACCTGCATTGTCATGTAGAGTCTATACATGTGTTAAATATGAGCCTTCACACTAAATTAGAACGGGTCCAGAATTGAGTTCTAATATCAACAGACTAACCCAGTCAGCCACTAGCCCCACAGAAAGCAAAACTAATTAAAATATTATAAAAATAAAAAAAAAAAATAAAAACTTACTGGATTTTTTTTTATTTAACTTTCTAAAATAATCAAATTATATAGGAAAACATATGTTTTACCACGATGCGTTTCAATTTCAAGTATAAATTTCCGAAAAAAGTTGTTTTTCCAATTAACTTCCTACCGAATGTTGATGAGAAATGATGGCAGTGGTTCATGGAGAACGAGGCAGTATTGACAAAGGTTTATCAATGAAGAAAATTGCCTTTATATATTTAGTCGTCTTATGACTAGGGTTCGAAAATTACGCGTAAGATTGGCGCGCGTAATTTACGCGTAAATTACGCGTAATTTACGCGTAAGTTACGCGTAAGTTACGCCTAAATTACGCGTACCATTAATTCCCAATTACTTGAAAATTTATATTCCTTTTGTACCTCACGCTCACTGATTGCTAGTAGGTGTATTTTTAATGTTTTCAAAGGTTTTAACTTGTAATTAACCGGTCATACTAATTTGCCCGTCGTCAGCATCGGCCACGTATTTCGTCGTGTACTGACTGCATCAGCGGCGGCCATCTTTGGCTAAGTAATACCGTCTAATACGGTCGACGCTGGACGGGTGCAATGCGCCTCGAAATACGGCCGCCGCGGTTGCCGAACTCAGAAAAAGACGGCACACGCGATCGACGCTGGTGCAATCCGCAGCGAAATACAGACGACGTGGGTTCAATACGCAGCGTAATACGGCCGACGCGATCGACGGAAGCACTATACACAGTAAAATGTTTTCTATACGTTTCATGACATTTGGAACATATATTATTATAGATAATGTTTAAAAAATAATGGGTTTTTCCAGATTACAATAAAAAAAATTTCATGTCAGGGAAAAATGTTTTCTATACATTTCATGACATTTGGAACATATATAGATAATGTTTAAAAATTATTATTTTTTTTTTTTTTGATTTTTGGGTTTTATAACCTCCCCGTTTGGCTTGCAGCCGCTTGCCATACAGCTCATGGCGGCAGTGTAGAAAATTTTTATGATTTTGTCTTTTTTTTAACCAGACTTTGGCTTCCTTATTGAAAATATTTATTTTATTATGTTTACTAAAACGATTAAAACAAACAATATACTATGCGGTTTACGCTGTTTTACCAAACGAATACTTCCGGTTTAGGCTTGTGGCCGGATGTAGATGGTACTCCTAATCACTGAAATTAATTAATCGCCGCTGTTAATACAACAAATAGCGACAGAAACAATTAAAAATGGCCGTCAAATATGCATTTTTTAAATTACCGTAATTTACGCGTAATTTTCCAAAATTACGTTACCGTAAATTACGCGTAATTTACGGTAACTTACGCGTAACGAACCCTACTTATGACACAGAAGTAATTAGCTCAGATTTTGGTTTCATTGCACTGAATTTTCATGTTTTTTGCTTATTATGAAATAATAGAGTTAGACAATTAAAACATTCTAATTGCTAGTTTCTCAGGCTCATATTTGACATAGTGCAGACATTCAGGGCCGCGCCAAAAAGTCTTCGTCCCCTGGTAAAACTCCTATCCCTGAAAACGAGGAGGGGGGGGGGGAGAGTCATCCCCAAAAACTGTTAAGTATTTTTTAAAGTGACGAAGACAACCCACCCCCAAAGCGCAGAACCCCGACTGAGCAACGTTAAATGTTTTTGAAATTTTCTTATTGTGAGGAGGGCGCCAAAAATGTTACGCACACAATAGCTAGATACACCTGACTGATATTATCAGCTTTGTTGATTTAAGTGGTTCAGTTTACAAAGGTAGGGTTTGCCATAATTTCACGCATTTTTTTTGCAACAGTGAAGAGGTTGCATTATTGCACCTGATTAGTTATGGATATGATTGACACGTTGTCTGTAAGGTTAAACTTATTTGCTCTGCCAAAGTCAAGGACTATCCGTGCCTCGGCAGATTCAACCCATTCTCCATTGGCCTTGGTTTAACATTTTTTTCCCCTTTCCTCCTAACTCGGTTAATGTATGGCCAACGACACTCCCAAACTTGTAAAGTACTATACTATACTTTATATATATATATTTTTTAGACACGCCTCTGTTAAAATAAGCATAATAAAAGAAATGTGTACGTGTATAGTTAAATATCTTAAGCTCCACTCAACACAACATGACGTGTGTTAATAATAACCCACCACAGCCACAATGTCACCGCGTGCTTCTGTATATGTCATTACGCTCAAAATGTATTGACGATATGGGATTACTGTTTCCCTGGGTCGAGCTAAATCGTGTTTTCAAGCTAAGATAATGGGGTTTGTCTGCGGAATAGAATGATATTCATTGTGTGGTAAAATCATTCTAAACAAATGGAAATGTGAATCCTACATTACTGGTACAAATGACAATTCAACAAACTGTGTGACACTGACGTGTTCGAACACCTTTTTATTTATTTTATTTTTTAATATGCTACCAGGAAAAGTGTAGTTAAACTTTCTCAAAAATTTTTTTTTAAATCGCAAAATTTCAATCAGCACATTTCCACATAGAACTTAGTGTGTTTGCGCCTGGGTTGAAAAAGACAAGGTGGATCTAGGTTTGTTGAGGCCCCAGGAGCAATTTTTAGGCCCCTTATAAAACAAATACTAATGCTAGAGTAACATTGGTGTCTTGTTGTGCCCCAGGACCGCCAGCTGTCAGATGCATTCATTATGCACACATTAAGTTGGTTGTTTGTGAAACTTTCTCCAGCAATATCTAATTTTTAATTGAATATTTCGGTCAATTGCATTACAACTAAAAAAATATATAATTTTAAATCATATTTTTAAGGCTGTCATTTTTTTTTAAAGTGTTAGGCCTGATATCAAGGAAATAAAAAAAAAAAGACGCAACTTTACATACAAGTAAGACTGACATAAAAATGTGTCGTTGTCGTTAAGTTTATTCAAAATACTGTTTGAATCTGAAGTGCACAAACCTGGGAAATGACGTTCTGTTTAACATGCAGACAGGTAGCACACGCAGGCTAGAATTTCTTGGCGGCGCATTATATTTAACTTTTTTTTTCACCTTGATGCACTTTTCCTTTCGACACGGTGCTGTGATTTTTTTTGATGCAGCACACCTTAATATATGCCACATAAACCCAAATAACATCTCAAAAGGGTTTTGTTAATGCAACAGCCTAAATCTGTGCCTTTAGCAGGGGAATAAAATGTAATCTGTCTGGTGTACCTTATATGTTACAAGTTAAAGTGCTCAGTAGTAGTGATACACACACACACACACATATATATGTGTGTGTGTATCATATTAACTGCAATGGCCGCAAAGCCTTTGACTATTGAAATAGGTCATGGGACCCAATTTCACAAGTTATTTAAAAAAAATGAAGACATTGTCGATGATATGTAACCAAGGAAGTAGACTGATTGATTTAAACGTATTAGTCCATTAAAGTACTTTTTTTTTACATTGACGTAAAAACATAACATAACCATAACATTACATCTGAGAGGGCAGTGGTGGGACTGGCCTTTAAGTCAAGTGACCCTGTTGCACAATTAACTATGTCAGTCTACCACCAGTCATCTTGTGTGTGATGACAGGTCTCTCTGTGACCCTGTTGCACAATTAACTATGTAAGTCTACCACCACTCATCTTGTGTGTGATGACAGGTATCTCTGTGACTTGGTTCTTAATACGTTGACCACCAGATTAAGCTGAGGCAAACAGTTCTGTCAAGGTCACTGAGTGTGTCTGAAAAGTAGGCCTGGGTCATACAGTCAGCTGAAAATATTCCAACAACCACATGACACAGTAGGAAACATAAATATTTAATGATAATGAATGTCCTTTCTGTCATCACACACACACACACACACAGGAAAAATAATTTACAACTGGACATCATTGCTTTAAAATACTTTAAAAAAAAAAAAACAGCCTTGCCCCTACCCAGACCCAAGCTAAGGTGAAAGATTCACAAATAAAGAAAAATATGAAATATTATGAAACGAGACTCCAGTTTCATTTAATTCTAATCCAAAATACAAAGCTCATAATATCAAAAAAAATGAACAAAGAGAGCCACATAATTCTGATATGCCACAAAGTCACACAACCATGGATGCCCTGATATTATCAACTGGGACACACAGTGAAAGGATTCATGACCAATTAAAAAACATATACACCTTGACATCATTGTCTGTTGGTGTGGTGTAAAATTAATCAACTTATCTTTCTGTGAAAACATTTGCTGTACAGTAGCAGATCTAAAAAGACAGTGAAACTTTACATGACTGAATCAATGAAAAAAAAATCAAAAACATAATGGAAATCAATGACAATTGTAAGATGCAGTTATAGCCAGAATGAAGAGAGTCAAAAAATGTACAATAAACATTCAGATCTGTTAATACAATGTGTGCTCAGTCACTTCAAATGGAACTTAAAAAAAAAAAGACAAAGAAACTTCTCTAAATTTTAAATTCAATAAATAGTTTATGGAGTAGCTATCATAATTATGTTTCAATTAATAATATGTATATTTCAAATATCTCTGATGCACACTATCTATGGCTAGAACCAGTACATAGAAATAATAAATTAAGATGCAAATATATATATATATATATATATATATATATATCAGATTTATATGTCAACTGTGAATGCAAAGCACATTCATAAAGTACTTTTTAAAACCAGGCTTTGTTCAAGCTATTAATGACTAACAGCGAAATTTCTACCTAGCAAGAAAACAAAAATACGCTGAAATTACATAACCTTTCTTAAGCCCTTCATAATAGGCAAAAATCTATTTAAGATTCAGAAAATGGTTCAATGTGGCTTTAAAAGTTTCACAACTGATCTGTTTAGTTATTAACATAAAAATGTACACATTCTACTGATTAAATTCACATGTACATATACAAATATGATTTATTGTTTTTTTTTGGAACACATGGAACAAAAAAAAACATTACATTTTCAAAGATAAAATATGTTACAGCAGTTATGAAAGTATTTCTGGGACACAAATATCTCTGGTATACCATAGTCTTAAAAGAGTCATAAAATGGCAAACTGAGCACAGATGTTCACAAAATTTGCAAATACAAAATAAATTAAAAAAAAAAAAAATAAAATAGTGAGGGAAAAAAAGATTGTGTTAAATAATGGAATGTCTCTAAAAAAAAATGTCTCCCTCTGGAGGATCTACTAAAACTTTCAGTGTTATTAGTCAATGTTACAATTCTTTTAAGTCTATCATACCACCCAACATCGCAAAAAAAAAAAAATAACAAAATCACAACAAAAGTGGGTCATGACTGAATGAAATATCTAAGGGTTGTGCTTCAAACATATACATGCTGGTATCAGAATATTCAGAACTGTGTAAAGCAATTGAAAGAAATACAAATGCTTAGGAAATAAAGCATAAATAAAATAAACTGCAAGTTAAGATATGGCAATACTATCCCAAAGACGAGCATCAACTAATGTAAAGTAGTTTTTTTTTTAAAAAAAACCAACAATTTAAACTGAACAATTATTTTAAAATATAAAAAATAATTTACCTCTTTTTGTTTTCTGATTATGTGGTTAAAAAGAACAATCAAAATAGATTAGATGTTATTTAAATCTCAATTTTATGCCTTAAAATGTTCAATGTTTTATAAAAATACAACTTTTTTAAACACGATAAAACTTACTGCTCATTGAGCTGTGTATGTCATATAGTTTTTAACCCTGAACGTACATTTCTATTTGTGTTACTGCAGGCTTGCTGAAGTATTTACAGAACTCACACAAGTTTCAGACAAAAATGTTTTATCAAAAAATATTGCAGCAATAATATATCTGAAAGATTTAGAATTCATTAACAAGCAGACTGAAATTAAGTACTCTTTCCATTAAGATTATATATTTCTCATGAAACAAGCTGAGCGGTTTAAAATAAAAAGGAAAAGTTTGCTTTGACATATTGTACACAATTTAAAGAAAAAAGCCTGAAATAAGAATTGTCTATGTGTACAACTAAATAAAATCATAAAGTCAAAAAAGAGATGTGGATCAATAACATAAGGCCAATGAAATATGAAATCAACAACTTCTTTACAAAATGCTGACTTGGCAACTCTGGAATACCATATAGAGGAAACACCCAATAAATCATTATATAAATATTTCAAAACTCTAATCATTTGTCAATTTATTTTAAAAATTTATTAAATGTTATTTTACATAATACTTATTCCAGAGAATACACATTTTGTGCTTTAGATTAAACTCTTAAAAAAAAAAAATTTGTTTAAAGATTTCTTGAAAAATAAATTTATGTTTAATTCTTGATGTACTTTTTTTTTTTTTTACAAACATCTGTTTACAAGAGGAACATAATATATATACACACATCTGTCATTTTCAGTTAACAATAAAAGAAAATGGCTCAGTTACGAAAGACCTTGGACCTATCAAGGCATGGAGATCATGGTGGAAGAATGGATTTTCTAGTGGTTGCTCGAGTTCGTGCTCTAGACCTTGGCACTGTCCCATATGTGTTGATTTGTTTAGTCTGGAGAAAAAATAAAATGCAGGAATAATTAATTTATCAACATTATATAGTAAACACAATTGAACATTTAAAAAAAAATTTTTACTTTGTGGAACTTTTATTTAAAGATTCTCAATTTTAAAACCATCGTAAACTACATTCTTTGGTCTGGTATTAAGTGTAAAAGATCCTAAATAAGCAGATGGAAAAAGAATAGGTTACTACTACTTCTAGAAAACCTTTAGGAAATATATAAACACACATAAATAATCTTAGCTTAATTACACTGACATATTTAAATCTCAATAATTTTGATAAAGCAGTGGTACAAATGTAAATGACATTAAAATAAAATCAAAATAAAAAAAACATTCTTTAAAAGTTGGACAAAAAAAGGAATGATAAAATTAATTTAAAAAATGTTCCAAAGCCAAAATATATCTGATCTTTTAAAAATAACTAAGCCACAACCCAAAATTGTTACCTTCCTGGATTTCTGTGAATGAGAAATTAGGCACGAAGTTAATTCTGTAGAGTTAAATGTACTTTAAAAAATGACCACTTAATTCCACATTATAGTTAATTTTTTTAATCTGAGAGGGATCTGAAGTGTCATGCATGTCTAGTCAAAATGTAAATGTGCATTGCAACATTCCAAAAAAAAAATTTTTTAAATCTAAAAAGCATTTTGAAAATTACACTGTATTGGTTAATGTTTCAAAATGACCGCATTTGAAGTACTTTTTCTGTTTGCAACTACGAAATTTACTTGTTCAGAAATTAAATTGATTTTATTGTAAGGATAACTTTAAACTTATTTAGTTTCTCTGTAAAATTTTATGAATCAAGAATGCTGATTTTAATTCCTAATGCTAGTGAACTAAAAAAGATTAAATATAAAAGTTACTAATCAAAATTAAGTCAAACAAGTATAAAAAATCATCACAAAAAACAGAACACAAATTCATACTATAAAAGTCAACATATAATAAATGTTATCTCAGGAAATAAAAATGCTTCACCTGAAGACAGATTATGTTAGAGTAATACTGGAATAAAACTCTGCATACACACAAATTCCTTTAAAAAATTATGCTACCAAGTAGTAAATTATGTTATTGACAGAAGGAGGAAGGGAATAGCTAGCATGAAATTGTTGCTACGACCTATACGACTAATGTACATTTTTGCATTCTTACAACAATGCAACACCGGCAAACAAATTTACCTCATAAGAATATTGGTTATCAAAGATGGCTCTACAGAATTGTGTGGACTGTTTAGTTGAATCAATATAACCTTAATGAAGCTTCTTTAATTGAAGGAAATTTCAAATGGTAGGCAGATGATGGATAGTTATGTTGAACGCAAAAGAGATATACAAGCAAGCTAGCATTTCACACAAACTAACACTATATTTTACAAAAACAGCAAGTATATATGAATGCTATTTCTTTTTGTGATAAACAGGATGGTCCTTGAAAATGCTGGTTGAAGTAGCTGTTCCTTCACTGCTGAGAGACTGTGAACGAGGACGTGAACAAGAAACAGGGTTAAAGATATGCACAGCCTGTTGCTGATGTACAACACTTCCTCTTTCATCACTGGTTGATCTAAGAAAAGATTTATTTTGTGATGAAAGACTTGTGTTTACTGTGTGTGATGCTCTATAAGGATCAAACATGTATTCATTCCTTATGTCTGGCAATGCTCTATTCCACAAATGAGGACGTACAGCTCTTGAATCTTCAGCACTAAGTGCGCTAATTGAACGAGGTGGTATAGTAATTTCTCTTCTCAATCTGGCTATGATCTGAGAAAATTCATCCCTGCATTGCTTTTGAGGAAGTGACGTGAATACCTGAGGTGCACTTTTAGACTGAATCTCATGACGTTTCATTAAAAGTGGAGGGCTATTTGGAGCACTCCATGGTCCTGCATCTAATTCTAAGTCAGCTGTTTCAATATCTGATTCACTCTTCCGAAACCTTGGTGTATCCAGACTTGTGTGTGATGATGATTCCCCAAAAGAATCCCTCTCTTCAGATCTGTTGTCAACTTCTTGTACAGTTGATACTCTTGACTTTATTTTACAAATTTCAAACTCATCTTCCAATTTTGAAGTTGTTTCAGAAATTTCTTTGTCTTTATACAGGTCTAAATTAAATTCTTTAGTGCCTTCAGATATAAAAGATGTGTTTGATGATTGCTGAATTGGCTTATCAATGTTTTGTTCACTAGCATTTATCAGATCAATAATATCATCACTGAAGCTTAAGAGTTTAGTGACTTCCACATTTTCTGCTAGTGTAAGAGAAGTTGAAGGGTTATTATCATGAGGATGAGTTGATGCTTCAGTGGTCAGTAAATTATCATCAATATCTCTGGTATAATTCTGACTTAATTTCTCATGATTTTCCTTTGCAGGTGAAACTCTGTTAGCAGCAAAAATCAAGTCTAAATTCTTATTGCTAGATGCCTTTATGTCTGTAGGTATTTTAATTTCACTACCAACAGACAAAGCAGCGGATAAAGAAACCCTATTAACTTGAAGAGAAGCCCCTTTATCGAGAGTATTTGGTTTCATCGATTGGTTACTGTCCTGAGATAAGGATCTAGTTAGGAAAGGTTTTCTAGGTCCAGACTGAGAGATTTCTTGTAATGGACTGTCCTGAGAAAATGATCTCTGTATGGATTCTTTTGTTTTATTAAAACTAGGTAAATGAGATTTTTCAGTTTTATCCTCTGGGCTGCTTAGGAGTAAACTGTCACCAGACTGATGGTTGCTAATTTGCTGAGAATAAGGAGTTTCGAAAAATTGTCTTCTTGCAGTTTGTAACAGTGGATAGTTATGTGGGAAAGGAGGAAGGGACTGGCTACGAAGCTTGTGCTTTGATGACAAAATACCCTATAAATATAGAGAAAAAAAAACATAATGAATATTCCCACGCTTATATAAGTGAAGCAAAGCAAAAAGCAGATGTCTTGTGAAAAATGAATGTATGCCAAAAAGCTATAATTTCTTTGCATGAAAGTTAAATTCAACCTGCAACCAAAATAATTTGAATAAAGAGACAGCTTCTCACAATTTGCTACTTCCCCATCAAAATGCCAGCTCTGCTGTGTTGGTTTATGGAGTTTAATGTCAAGAAAGCATTTCTCTTTAAAAAAAAAATAGGGTAATGTTACTAATGTAAAAAAGCCTTTACCAAACTACTTAAAATAATCTTTTTTTTTTTATTATAATTCCTAACAATCAAAAAAAGTCTTAGTGCCAGTAGACATTACAATGAAATGATGGTAAATAATATATTGTAGGCATATATATTATTTTACAAATGTTTCTTATCACATACATATACTTAAAATATTATTTGAGCGTGTGTACAAATCTACCTATAGAAAAGCATATAAATATGAAAAAAGCAAATATACACATAATTAGGTCTGTTTATTTTATGCAAATTTACGTAAAAAGTTATAAAAATAACATAACATCTTTATATGCTTGAGTTAGTAAGAAATTTATTTTCCACGTTTTCAATAAATACCAGTAGTTTAAAGTCTAATTCCTCTAAGAATAACAAAATTGAAGCAAATAACAGTAAACATGATAAACCACGCCAAATAAAATAAACATAACCTAAAAAAAGGTTTCTTGCAGAATTTATAAATGATTTTAGTTAGCATTGCATTTGGTAACCAAAGTTGTAAGAATTTATTCTTTTTCGAAAAATGTTATTAGCTCACCTCTTTCATAGAGTAGTGTCGTTTAGTACTGGCAGCTGGTAGAGTAAAGGTTTCTGTGATTATATGTTCTCCATCTTCACCTTCCTCCTCCTTTACACTTGACAAAGACAATGTTGCTAAAGAAAATATATTTAAAACATCATGCAAATGTGAATGTATGAAATCTAAAATTAATCCAACATTAATTCCAGAAATCAAAATGAATACAGCTTAAAACTTACTTGAAGTTGAGCTTTTACTTTTTACAACATGTCCCCTAGAACGTTTTTCTAGTTCAGCATTATCTTCTCTAAGTCTATTGTCTAAGATAAATTGAAAAAATATAAGAAACAAGATTTCTAGCATTTTCTTGTTAGACTGGTCATGACAATATTAAGAGGTTAATAAAAAATATCTCGTAAAAATAAATTCCATTACATAAAATCTCAATAAAAGAAATCCTGTGAAGCTTTCTACAAAGTTTTTATTTTTTTAAAGCACATCTTGTAGTCTTTAAATATTTTTTTTTTGTTTAGTTAAAAAATATAAATAGTAGTATACCTAATTCGTCTTCATCCTCGTCTTCCTGATTGTCCAAAGCCTCATGTCGTTTGACTAGATTATGTCCATCATCAGAGAGGTCACTTGTGCTATAGCTTCGACGTAAATGATCTACCAACTTTGACTGTCCCTAAAAAAATAACAAAATAAAGAGCTCATATCTAATTTTTTACTAGACAAGTTTAATATCACTAGAAAACATAACTTCACAAAAAAAAAAAAAAAAAAGAAGAAAAAAGCTGAGCTAATGACATTTGTTCAATAATCAACTTGTCCACATGAGTAAGGAAAACCTTTAAAAACCATAGGCCATTTATAAAAAGGTGAAGAATTTCCTTGCATCCAAAACATGCTAGGGGAATGTGTGGTTAATTCTAGTAAAAAAATAAGGCTGTTACATGTCGAAAAAATGTAAAGGGAAAGAAACCAAAGCCATACAATTCCTAGATTTTAATTTGGTCATATACATTTTAAGACGTTTATTTATTTACATAATGAAGACACAAGATAAAACTTTTGTCAATAAATGGGTTTTTAACAGGCTATACTAAAAAAATTTGGTGAAAGAAGCTTTCATAAAAAATGCAGTTTGTGTTGACTGAAATGTTTTAAATGTGTTAAAATTATGAAATAAGCTGGAAGCATAACATAATCTCAGCCAGTAAAATTAATTACAAGCCTTTATATATATTGTTTATTATAAGTATGAAAAAAAAAACCTAACAAAAATGTATATCTTTCTTTTTCCATATTAAATTTTAAAAAGAAAACATTGCAGCCTAATATATTTTGAACAAAAACAACACATCTAAGCCTTACCATGATTGCTGTTTTCATTACAGCCTGTAGTCCTTTTGTGCCTAGTGTAACAAGTGTAGAGTAACCTTGTTTGCTTGCTTGTTCAATCATCTCATCTATTTCCTGACATTAACCAACATATCAAAACAAAGAAGAATAAGGTTTTGTGCTATACGACCTACTTGCTAAATATGGGTGGAGAAATATTTTTTTCTATCACAACATTTTTTAAAAGAATGATTTAATTGAATGTATATTCTTTAACAATTTAGTTAACATAAATTCTGACAATAAATAAAAACAATAACATGGAAATAACTCAAGTTTTTTAATTTGTGTTAAATATAACAGCTAAAAATGTAAAAAATAATAATTTTAAAATAGCATAAAAAGATTTTAATAGAGGAATATAATGTAGGCAAAAGATGTTTCATTTTGAAGCACTTCAGAGAAAGAGGCATAAATAATTATAAAAACAAAAAAATCCTTTTTTTTGTAAATGTTAATTTTACAAATGATTAAGTGAAAGTAAATTGTGCCAAGGCTACCTACCTTTTCTCTACGAGCAAGCTGTGGGTGCACAAACTTTTTAAACAAAAAGCTGGAACCTTGAGTCAATGGAGACAGCATCCACAATACAAACACTATTTTCAACTCATAATAGAAAGGTAACCTGTTATGTAAAGTAATGATCATTCTGTGAAATGTTGAGGCTCTAAAATAACATTTTTTTTTTCTAATAATTCTTTGATAATGATTTTGAATTTTTTTAAAAATTATCTTTAGTGGCACAGCCTTAAATATCCATCAGCAGAAACGGACTGGCAAAAAGATGTACAAATATAATGTACAAAGTCTAAAAAAAAATACAAATCTTTTAACTTACCACGAAAGGAAGACATCAGAAAATGTTTCAACAGAACAAAATAATGCAAACACAATCCAATACATCATCCATTTGACCTGGCATTGATAGAGAAAAAACAATAAATTATTATTTTTTTTTTTTTACAAAAATACATTTTTACACGTGTGCATTATCAAGAACCATCACTGTGTTTGTGACATTAAAAACAATTAATAACGATTAATTCCCTTTTATTCCGAACCCTTCAGTACACAACAAAGCACTCATTGACAATTTCCATGTGCATGCAGGGCTGGATCAAATTAAGTTTAATAAGGCTACAGCCTAAGACCCTTCACAAAAATAGGTCCTCATGTACCAGTTTATCTCACTTTTGGGATATGTTTGTCATTTTTTTTTATGTTGGTATTTTAAACAAGCAATTAAGCCTGTTCCATTCTGGACACAGGACGTGTTAGCGCATTTTCATGTTATGTATCAGTACGTTTGTTAGCTTTCAGTAAATATTTGTAAATTTTGGAAATGTTTATAAATTCAATTGTGTAATGCATATATCTGTAAAAAAAAAATTATAAAGACGTTTCTTTATATTTGAAAAAAAAAAAATATTTTCTCTTAAATCTAACTACAATTGAAAACATTCGAAATTATAGTCATTTAATCGTCCGAAAACTCCGTCAATTGTTGCATAGCTCTGATACTTTCAATTAAACTCAGAACACAAGCTTACTATTTCATTTGATGAGTTTCTTAATAAATCTTAGTGAAACTACGTGCTGCAGTATTTCGCACCAAATGAACGGGCTATTGAACGTACAAGGTGTATATATAATATATAAGCCCCTTCGGAGCCCTGAAGCCCGGCCCTCAGAGGTCCTATCGCGAAATGAACTTTTGATGTACACATGGCAGGCCAAGACCTACAAAATGATATATACATCATGGATCTAGGACTTATAGTTGCTGAGATATAGCGCTCCTTTATTTATATAGCTTATATAGTAAAAAACGGTACTAAGGCCCCTTTTACGGCCCTGAGAGGTCAGATCGCGAAATGGAAAAAAGTCATTTCTTGGCAGGCCAAGACCTACAAAATGATATATACAGCATGGGTCTAGGACTTGTGGTTGTTGAGATCTAGGGTGATGACGGACGGACGGACAGACAGACATTTTCGAAAATGCTCTAAAAAAAATCAGTAATAGAGAATATACATTTCTTACTAAACTCAATGTACGGCAATATTAGCATTATAATATGCATACTCTTTATGCCTCACAGAGATAAATAGTTAAACCCTTACCCTAACTTAAATATTTCCGCAATTTGAACTAGTAAGCATAAAAACATTCTTATTATTTTTTTTTGTCTAAAACTGCTGCTATAGATCAGTTGTAAACAACTGGTGACATTTAATGCCAGCCAGTGTGAGTGAAAATGAAATTGAAAGTTAAAAGTAGTTTGTATACTTAAAAATAAAAAAAACTCGGTATGTCATTGAGTACATGTATACCCTTCGCATTTTCACTTACACACATTCAAATATTTGTGCACACATACATTCCTTATACAAGTTTCCATTATAAAATGGTGAAACAGTTGGCATAAATATGCATACAACATTTTGTTCCATTCCCCCCTCCCACCGTCTCTCTTATGGTGTGCTGTATTCAAATTACTATTACATTTTATAGACTAGAGGGGGGGGGGCATGCTTGAGTTTGATGAGAGCCGCAGTTCGGTTTGTTATATAGTAAAAAAATATTTTATAAGAACCCCCACAGCAGACATTTTGATTTAGTGGACCAAAGTAACTGAACAATAGTCAATTTGGCTCGTTGGGAGCCTAACCTCAACGAAGCCACATGCAGCCCCAATAGACACGTTTAGCTGCCACTGTTATGGACCTAATATTTCTCATTTAATCTCCGCAATAAATTGGACCTTCAGAAACTTGTTGAGTACGTGAATATTGACACGATGGTTACAAAGAATACACTAATAGATGTTATGTCACGCGCAGATAACCCTGATGGCTGAGTAATAGGGAGTTCAAAAGTACTAAAAATATGTCTAAAGGAGCGGGAAAAGGTAAAAGAGAAGCTACAAGCTGTATGTAATGCAACACTGGGAGAAACCCACACTAAGCCGAGATTTACAAAAGCGAGAGCTTCGAGAAACTTTCAACATTTGCACACGTTACTGACACAAGACAGGAGGATGAGGGGGGAGGGGGGTTGCATGTGTGCACTGACACGCGTAGATCACGAGTTAAGAAGGTCCTGGTACGGTGCATAGTGGCACCAATACAAGAAATAATACGTCAATATATCCTGCTACTTTCCGAAAAAGAAATTATCAGTTTTTATTAATGTTGTATTCAAATCACTAAGATGCAATTTCTTTCACTCTTTCTTAATGTAACAAACCAACTGTACCGTCTATACAGAGATCATAATAGGTGTGTATAGTGAACGACACTTTTAGTGTTATCCCGGTATGCTGCCGTATGTAGGGCGAAACCAACAGTAGGTGCATGATACTGTGTTATGCCTAGACTTGGCAGTGGTACATGGATGGAAAAAGAAACAAATACTAACACTGTATAATAAAATGATACATCATTTTCAATTAACTTGTCTATCTAGTTCATTAGATAATGATCTACTATGCTATCCTTCTTGGACTCTTGAAAGCAGTGATATGCCTGTGACTACATATTTAGTGTAAGAGGTAATGTATACATGTGCTTCATATTTAAATACATGTGCACAACAGATGTAATGGTGACGATCTATAGTGTATACAAAATATTGATTTCATAAGTGTACGGTCTACCACGTTCGTATTCCCAATCCACGTTCAGGGCCGACCTAAATAAGACTCATGTATGTGTGTGCCGTGACCTATGGTCTACCAGACAGTACAACCCCCGTTAGTGTTAAACGCCAGGGGATCGTATTTTTGAGACTGACACTCAGCCAGTCGGTGTTTACTCCGTGCAAGAAAATACTTTGCCCTCTTATCCGCAAAGACTGTCTGTTGGGAGAGCCGCTGTGTTCGGTCTGGTTCAAAACGGATCTTGTGTGTTGTTGAAATACGTTGCCTAGATGTGTTTGGAGTGGGAAGGGTGGAGGCCGGGGAAACGAGGAGCGCCGGTGTACGGCAAGTGAATGGTGTGACCTGACTTGACTTCTTGTTAGAAAATGTGTACACAAAGGTGTTTTGTCTCATTGAAATGGCGTGTTAACAGTGGAAGAGGGAAAAAAAAATATAAGGCTGTTAGCAGCTACTAAATACCTCGCATGAAAAATAATAAACAAACAAAATATATACTGAACATTGGGACTGCATTTCTCAAGCAATCTAACGCACGTTTTGAAATGATTGAGGGACTGCATTTCTCAAGCAATCTAACGCACGTTTTGAAATGATTGAGGGACTGCATTTCTCAAGCAATCTAACGCACGTTTTGGAATGATTGAGATATTACCAAACAAAAATAATCAAAGCATTGATGATTATGGATAAAGTGATCGGTAAACCTTGAAATACCGGCGTATGCAATTATATATGGAAAAAATATGTATAAAAAAATAAAATCAATAAAGCTAGTGAGCATAACTTATCATTGGTGTGTAACGTATGCATTACTCCACAGTAATATTATTTTGACATATTACAAACATCAGCAGTTATCTTTACTGTCTTTAGCTCCCCAGCCTTTACCGTGTGTTAATTTCGCCCTAGGTTAAGATGTTCACAAAAACAACAACCATGAAATAAGTGCGTAACTATCAGGCTCGGGTGGAATGCAGGCAAAATTTGAAAGTAACAACATTGCCTAAAGTAGAGCATTTGTGTTCAAGGTTACAATTCACAAGATTGCTGTACAATATCTAACATGTAAAAACGATGTTGTTGACATTCTGAATGAAACAATAATGAAACCTGGCGGTTTTTTTTTTCATTTAAATAAAGCCAGCCATTGTATTGGTTGTGGTGTGTGTGGTGGTGGAGGGGGTATTTCCCCACTTTGATATAACGTGTATGACATCATTTCCGTTTGCATCAAATCAACTTTTTCATCTTTTTTGTTGCGATGCATTCATTCGTTGTGTTTTTCTCATCAATGTATACATGTACGTGGTACACAAACACGGTAAATGTATGTAGAATATCTCGTGCATTAAGGTTGTTTACCATAATGCACCACAGACCACAAACACATCTTAAAGTTAGTACTTTTTAATATATAATGCCAAAACGAGTCCAAGTACACATTTTCTATGATGGAGTTAAAATTTAAAAGATAAATAAATCTAAACACTGATGTACATTGATAAAGTGATTAGAAAAACTCGGAAATGTGAGAAAAATCCATATATATATATATATATATGTATATATATATATATATATATATATATATATAAAGCGTATGCCAGGTGTCGGCTAACAGCCTTGGGTTAATTACTCAAGTGCGATTAAAAATGAGTTTCTGTGTGTGTGTGTGTGGGGGGGGGTTAATGATAACGATGTTGAACATAAAGTTAAGTAAAGGAAGCAATTAAGTTTTAAAAGGTGTAAGGTCGGCGCAATAAATATATCTAGTTGTCATACATTAAAAAAGCGCCCATTCCCATATAGAGACCATCTCGGTGGATTAGTTCATATGTACATGACCATAGTGGTTAAGTCTTTATCGCTAATCTTTAAGATGACCTAGATTATATTCATTATCAATCCGTTTGTTGATTGCACTTTTTTTTTTAAATAGACCGACCAATAAAAAGCTGCACGAGCTGTCAGTCAACTTATAAACATCTTGTATTATCAGGACCTAATTCAAGTGACTTAATTTTGATACACCTTACAAACTCTAGCTGCACACATGACACATCGATCGGAGTTTTATAAGTACTTTTATAACAAAGGTATTTATAACTTCAACTTTTCAGAAGCACAGATGGTTGCTATTCTATAGTTTAACGTTATCTATCATAACCATATTCAAACATTTATTTTATTTATTTATACGGATATAGAGGTTATTCGATACATGTATGCAGTAAGCACACAGAAAGGTAAAATTTAATGCTATACTTTCTGCAAAACTTTCACGTTGGAAGCAGAAAATAAAAGCAAAACAATAACTGTCGTAGAGTTTTGACAATCTAGTTATTGGTTAGAATGGTTTAAATTTCTCTGTACTTGTGCATCTGAGATACAGTATCACGCTAATTTAATTTGTGTTTGGAAAAAGACTACCACAAATAAAAACGGTCAACAATGTGTAATCGGCAGTGAGGGAATTTTGGATTTCAGGAGGTAAATCTCAACACAAGAGACTGCACTTTTCTGCTTCCATACTATCAGTAGCTGAAGTATAATAATCCATAATAAAATATGGAATAAATGTGACCTTTGGGAAATAGTATATTTCTTTTTTATTAGTATGGGAGGGACGGGATTATCTAGCTATATATCTATATATATATATATATCTATATACATATATATATCCGGCTTATCTGGCAGTATCCGACATGCCCTTGGGCTATATTAGACCAGACAAAAAGTAAATAGACCCCCCACCCTCTTTCACCTGCATTTTTAAAACATTTTAGCCATTATAGCTTTTTTTCCCTTCCTTTTGTTCATTAAGGGAAACAATGCCATGTAGACTAAAAGTTAGTAGTGTACCAAACATAGTACTGATGTTTATTCAGGTAATATTCTCCTACAGCTTCTTTGTTCAGTTAAACGGTAAACTGCTTACAGATGGGAAGGTGAATAGCTTTCATGCAGGGACAAGTTGCACAGTGTTTACACAGCAGCTTTTAAAATAAATGAACCAGATCTTAGTGAAAACACTGCACGTTACCCGTCCACAATCAAGTGTTTTACCCACAGCCATGAGCTGTATGAAGTAGGGGAGGCACACATAAAAAAAAAGTTCTTTTTTTTTTTAATAAAATTATGTGTGGTACATCTAACATTCTGAGCTTAGAAAGTATGGTGGTGATTCCAAATTGACTTTTTCGTTATATAAAACCATCTGCAGTACTTTTTAATGATTGAGCTTAAAGATTATCAAAATTATTCAAATGACGTGTGCAGTGTTACTAACGAGAAGAGCTTAACAAAATTCCCTTATGTATTGTATCAAGTCACGTGCATACACAAGTTACACAATAGTACACTCTAGTTACTTACGTATTCTTTAACATTCTTTGTCCGCACGGCTTTGTAAGAGGCGTAGGCCGGGTACAGCGTCCCAAAGACCAGTCTGAAAGTGACATAAACATAAGGGGCGATCAGCGTTTCAATGGCAAGGAAAATATCACGACAGTAAAGGCTCATCATTGGCTGACACACACGTCATCCTACGGCTCCTCTAAGTTTCATTGTTACAGTTCAGATTTTTTTTTTTGGTATCCACACTAAAGGCTACAGTTCAGAAGCGTTCAGTCCGAAACTGACATATCCAGCACATAATAATTTTGTGTTGCTAGTCGAAAAACCAGACTTGGAGATAGTAGTTACAAACATTGGAGGCTAAAATATATTGTGAAAATCACATGGAGCGCCCAGATGTAACCTGTGCAGAGTCTGACTGGATCAGTCGAGAAATGAATCCCATATAACGCATAGATACAGAAAACAACAACATTGACGACTATAAAAACTGGCCAAACAAATATATTCAATTAAATATGGGTCATTTTTTTCATGTTCATTCTAATAACATGTTTCGGCCCTAATACAGATTCAACTTTTGATAAAGTTAAAATAAAAAAAAAAAAACTCTTATGAAAAATTGTTTCATTTTTCAGATTGATTAACAGACAGTATTCTCTATAATAACGAAATAAACAAAGTGTCTCTTTACAACTTCTGATTTTTGCTGTTGGAAACTTGATAATCACATTTATCGTTTTCAAAAAAAACGTACATTTTTGGTGAGATTCGCATGGTAAATAACGGACATTGTATTTCCTATTTACCCACGTATAAAAGTATTTTAATTACATATTTGAATAACAAAATATAATGCGCATACAAATAAAAGAACTTGTGACTTCACTTAAATGTCCATCTATTGACACAGATACAATAATTGACAATCAACGAATGTTGGTTAATAATTACATAGATATGTGTGTGTTTGTTAAATTAAGTAGAACATTGGTAATGATTTAAAAGATTAAGGATAACGTCTATTTTATCAAAGAAAACTGGCAATGAAGTACACCAGAAGCGTCCAAACTACAGCCAGCGACATAAAGTGGGTCGTAAAATTGAAAAAATTCATTTGATCGCAAGTAAAACAAGCAATTAAGCCTGTTCCATTCTGGACACAGGTCGTGTTAGCGCATTTTCATGTTATGTATCAGTACGTTTGTTAGCTTTCAGTAAATATTTGTAAATTTTGGAAATGTTTATAAATTCAACTGTGTAATGCATATATCTGTAAAAAAAAATACTATAAAGACGTTTCTTTATATTTGAAAAAAAATTATTTTCTCTTAAATCTAACTACAAGTGGTTTGTGTTTACTGAAATAGGACTCATAATTGAAAACATTCGAAATTGTAGTCATTTAATCGTCCGAAAACTCCGTCAATTGTTGCATAGCTCTGATACTTTCAATTAAACTCAGAACACAAGCTTACTATTTCATTTGATGAGTTTCTTAATAAATCTTGGTGAAACTAAGTGCTGCAGTATTTCGCACCAAATGAATGGGTTATTGAACGTACAAGGTGCATATATAATATATAAGCCCCTTCGGAGCCCTGAAGCCCGGCCCTCAGAGGTCCTATCGCGAAATGAACTTTTGATGTACACATGGCAGGCCAAGACCTACAAAATGATATATACATCATGGGTCTAGGACTTATGGTTGCTGAGATATAGGGCGCTCCATTATTAATATAGCTTATATAGTAAAAAACGGTACTTTATAAGGCCCCTTTTTCGGCCCTGACAGGTCAGATCGCGAAATGGAAAAAAGTCATTTCTTGGCAGGCCAAGACCTACAAAATGATATATACATCATGGGTCTAGGACTTATGGTTGTTGAGATCTAGGGTGATGACAGACAGACAAAACGAGGACAATAGAGCATTTTTTTTTCGAAAATGCTCTAAAAAGAAATAATGTGATCTTTTGAAAATATGTAACGTGCAGCAGTTATCTACTAGGAGACTTTACCCTATGTACACTCTTACAATGGTAAGACTAGTTTATTATTAAATAAAATGTGTTTATAAATGTTATGCTTTGCCGAAGGACAAATGTAATTATGATATTGATACAGTTCAGCTAGCAATTTTGTAACAGGCCTTTATGACAAATGTAATATAACGGAAGAAACTGCGTCATTAATTATATAAAAAGCTATTAATTCAAGAGACATTTATGTTATGAAACAGTACAACTACACTTGAAGCGATTTTTGATTTAGATCTTCTGTGGTGCTGTTCCTTGTGCAGCCCCGGCGATGAATGGTACAAAGGATACACTCATAAAATGAATAGCAGACAGCGTTTTTACCATTCCTAATTTAAAAATGATGAAATATCACTTCAAAATACACCAGGAACACATGTGCGCACTAATTTTAGACATGAATATAAACATGCAATGGGTCAGCTGAAACCACTTTAAAATACTGACTAAATACAGTCTCCTCAATTGATGCTCGAAATGATAGCAGTTATTTGATACTTAAGAAATCATCGTCAAACGTTATTTCATTCAACAAAAACATATTACTAGTTGGAATGGGGAAAAAAAAAACTATATTGAAGACCTAATTCGTTCTACCCACAAACTAAAGTCTGAAACTTAACTTGGATAAATATATATTTTAACATGTCACTTTACAGCATTTTTTAAATAAATTATATCTCTTTAGAGAACAATATCACACATTTAACAATCATGGCTTATGTATATCATCATGATTATTTGAACCGCTAATATTGATGGGCTGCAAATAATTTAAAGAGTTTAATTTGACGAGCACATTGAAAACGAAATAACAAATGAATCTAACTAAACAAAATGCAATCCAACATTTCAGAATTTCAAACATTTAAGATTGTTAGTGTTGTCTTTTACTTCGTCAAAAGCTACTTTTAACAGCTTTAATTGTTGTTGGTGTATTTCATGTGCGACCCGAAACGTTCTTTTTACTCAAAATGAAGACCCCCTGAGGCTAAACGTTTGGACACTCATTAAAGAAAATATAAACTGTCTGACATAAAAGTTTGAAACTGTTCAGCGGAAATTCAGCATTAACATTTATTTTTTCTTGCAAGATGTAACACTATAGACGAAATACATGGATGGAAACTACTACAAGTGCATAAACAATGCTAAAAGTGCATGTACATTACAAACAGACATTTATTTTTAACTGTCGCTTAAATGACGTCTGAATTCGTTTTGTGAGTTTTATGTCGCAATTGATATGCATACATGAAACATTAAAGAAGCTTGAAATAAATGGCAGAGATTTAAGATCTAAAAATTCACACGAGTCGCTATAGCACAGTGACGCTAAGAAAGAAGGGTACATCCTTAATCAACATGCTAAAATCTGGGTCAGAAAGACACACGTTCACAATCCTTATAAAAAAAAAACAAAATACATGACGACATTCTAAGACCGATGGGGGAAAAAATATGTTGATGCTCTGAAGAAAGAAGGTGAATTTGGGTCAACTAAGGAAGGAGCTATAACGAACTTGTTGCAGAGCACACGTTGCCGAATGAACTTTCATACTCTCGCTCTATCCTTAGAAGTCGACAAGCAAAGTGAGGGATAAACATGTCAGTCCACAGAAATGTACGGTGCATTTGCGGTGCAAAATGAAATACAAACAACGTGCATGAGTTCTTTATATGCTTCCCTTTCTCTCGAAGAAAGGAAGAGAAAAGTGAGCGGAGGGAAAACGTAAATGGATTATTTTAGTGAACTCTTGCAAAGCAGGACATAAAGCAATGGCAAACGAGACTTTCAATCACACACACAAGTTTATAGAACATGTCGTAGGACGTAGGGCATAGTAAGTTATCTCTTAATGATATTAAATGAGGCGCAAGTTTTGCTAGTTATGAGTTATAATTTTAGCGAGGACGAGAGAAAATAAAAGGTTGAATACCTTAATTCCGTTTTATTATTTCAAGCATACAATTAATTTCTACCTTTAACTTCATTGGATTTGAGTGATGTCTACAAAGTATTATTATGTTAATAAAATGATAATATGTTAGGACTAAGCAAATGATCAAGTGATATTGCAAATGCAAAAATATATGAACTGGAAAATATAAAATGGAAATCAAGGCATTTAAATTGAGAATAACACTATAAAAACTGAGTTTTACAAAGCATTTTTTAAAATGATCGAGATCTATTTACGGATGCAATGTTGTGGATTTCAAAAGTAGATATGATACAAATAAAAAGGACACATGTTATGTTCATCACTTTAAAGCTGCCTCTATGCACGCTTCTTCAGAAAGTAACCCAGAAATTCAGCAAAAGTGGGTCAAACACAAAGGAAAGAAAGTAGTCCCTGGCACAGAACCCGACCAGGTCATAAGCAGGCGGGCTTACACACGAGCCAGTTCAATCAATAACAGGCTGATAATGATTGCATGAATCCAACACAAATATTGACCGTTTCAGACACTTTTCCCTTCTTTACTGCAACCAGTGATATAAAAGAATTATAATAGACTATTAAACTTAATGGCGCTTATCGTAAAAATAAATTACTTTTAAATTGTCAAATTTGGACAGGAGCCTACTTTAAATGTACACAATTGTATATTTAACAAAGTCAAAGATGAAATCTTTGACATCATAAATATATTTCAAACAGTAGTGACATATCATTTTTTTTTAAAATTGCAATTTTTCTATAAAGTAAATTATATATGAATTAAAACATTCAATATTTAATACTTAGGTTTTGTTATGTATGATATCATTATAAATTACCAACAACTATAATATTTGACAGAATGTAAAAAAAAAGTCTTATGAATTCAAATTCAAAGAAATAATGAAAAGCTAAATGAATCAAACACAAGTAACATATATTTTATATAGTTTAATGATTGATTAATTTTTGAAATTCATATAAAAGACTGGAGTGCTCATAAATTATCTTTTTAAGTATATTAATAAGTTAAAACAATAATAAAAAAAAATTAACAAATTGAAAGTAAGCCCTATTAAAAAAATAATTGAATACATTAGGGAAAAAAGGTGTGTGATATATCCGAGCTTGATGAAGCTGTTTAGTTTCTATAAAAAAAAATGAGATAATGACTTCAGCTTTTTTCTGCATTTTCAATTAATTTTCTTTAATTCTTTAAATTATATGTTATTATAATTATTATGTAAACAGGTGATATTTTTAATGCTAATAAAGTAATGGGGGGGGGGTTACTGTGATTAACGAATTTATTTTATATTAGGTATAAAATAGTGTATTAACAGAGTGCTCCTAAGAAATAATGCAGCAGAACTATAAAAAACGTAATGATAGGTATAATATGTAAACAAATTTTTTTATAATTAAAAAAAAAAATTTGATAAAACAGTAATAACAATGACGGTTTCATAAATATTATCCTCATTATTATAAAAAAAGGTGTTGTTTTTAAAACCTAATCAAGAGCATACTAATAGTAATATACTTAAGGATATAGGATCAGATGGGGTAACAGTCTCAAATAATTGGTTCTTTTAAAATAAAAAAAGACATTGAAATTTTACAAGTAAATTTAGGGCTCTGGCTGGCTTAGGACACACACACACCATTAAATCCACTTCATTATTAATATATTAGTCTTATTAGTGTATAATATATAGCCTATTATAAATTGTAGGCCTGCCTATAAGTATACTGATGTAATATACATAGTCATACACATAGGCACTGACTAATGTGTATAGTATAGCCTCTATAAAGCATACAATTATTACTAGTATTACTATTAATAATAAATTTATCTTACTGGATATTAGAAAAGAATGTACATTTGAAACAATTATAAGAAGTGACTGTTACTTAAAATTTTCAAATCTAAATATTCAGAAACGACAAGCTGTCACTAGCAAGTTGGTTTTTTTTTGTTCATTTTCAGATTTTAAAATCAAAAGCTTTTTGGTTACTTTTTTTTTAGAAACATGCATAGTTCGTATCAATGGATACTACTGAACCTACATAATATGCTAAAATATGGAAGTCCTCTTTATGAATTTGATATATGTTATGGCTTAACGGTGACTTAACTCTACCTTTTCATTAGTCTTTATTTGTTACTTAATCATTATCGCATGTCTTAGCCTGGCTTGGGCCTTAGCTTAGTCATTTTAAGTACTTACATGACAAGCCTTGATAGGATTGCGGAAACCATTCTCTACACAAAAATTATATGATAACTTAATATCTTCATAACACTGTCAAGACGTGAAAACTGCTAATACAATCCATTAGTTTCAAGAAGAAATGGCAATTTGAAAAAAATTTCAAAATCTTTTTAGTTAGACTTTATGTCAGCCATATTTATGTCGTCACTAGCATCACGTGACCAAAACATATCCACATGTAGGTCACACAATATATGTCTAAACTTTATACACAACACAACAATTTTGATAAGGATATTATTTCCAAAAGTTTGCACAGTTTAGAAATATTAATTAATCTAAGAAATAATCTTATTCCAAGAAACAAAATATAATTTATTATATATTGGCATTTACGCCTTTATAACATGCCAAGTGTTTCGGAATTTCATATTTTTATTATTTATATTAATATGGACTAAGATACTAAGAAAGTGATACACAAGGATTGTAGACTACAAACTATATATCTTAGAGCCTTAACATATTTAATTTCGGCGGTTATCATAAAATTATTATGAAAGATCAAAACTACCAGTTTTGAAACGTTAAAAGTGTACATAAGCTTTATTTTTGTACAACTTATTAGCAGTGTAGAACTATATGTTACCCAGCGGATTTACACTTGTTACTGACCTTTTGACCTAGCAGATGTCAATGTATTCTTCCACAACGTAATCGGGTGTAGTGACATTCCTCGAAATTTTGTGTCTGCTAAAAAATGACATGGTTTTAATATCTTTTAAGTTATTAATTTAGCATGGCTTATAAAAGTAGAGAAGAACTTGTTGGAAAACGCTTCATTTCAGTAAAAAGCGAAGGAAAGCTGAAATTTTCTAAAATTTCGGATTGGGAATGGCGGTCAGGTTTTGTTCGCGCTGTTTCATCTAAAGATTCTTCTAACGCTAAATTTACGGTAAGTGTGACTCTTATTTTGTTATAAAATGGTAAACATACTTTTAATGCACTTGTATCAGAATGATTTTAATATGTGAGCATATTAATGACAGCCACAGCATTAACTGTAACCATGAAATATGTGATATCAAAAGCTGACTATAGTGTAAAATAAATAAGCGCTCTATTTCAGAACTTTATTTCATATTGTCATTGACGTACTCTTAAATTGCATGATGTAAATTGTATGTTAACACTGTTTAGAATTCACACTTTTAAAACACCGATTATTTTATTTGTCTCATTCTAAATATGTCAATACTTATTTGTTATCTTCCCTGTTAAAAAAGCCGAGGCTTTCGTTTCTGTTGTTTTGTATTGCGGTAACCGTCGCTCTAATAATAATGTTTACTAACAATTAGTTTTAGTAGCATTAGCGTTACAATTGAATGAGTAACTATTTTTTTATAACATTTGCCCATCATTTTCACGCTCTAACAGCTTAAACAACTTACTGTCATTTACTATGATTTACGCATGACTTTGATAATTGATCTAGTTATTAATCGTTCAATTATTTAATTTTCAAATGAAAGATAAGATTTAGAGGTTACAGACTCCTTTATTAAATCCACATGATCACAAGAAACGTTCTAAATCTGGGAGCATAAATATTAAATTGTTCTATGGCCTATGGGCATATGTTGTACACTATTTCTATAACTTAGTGAAGTTAGTGTAAAAGTATTAGGTATGAAGCAATTGTTAGTGTGGAAACACACAAATCAGCTCTAGTATTTGTTTTAGGTTTTTAAACTTATTTCAAATTTTCAAAATAGTAGTTTAATGTTTAGAGAATAAATATTTACAACTAATAACCAGTTTTCATACAATTATACGTTTTTATGACTAATGAAATCTCATAAGCTTAGACTTTATTTTACAGATGCATTATCACTATTATTTTGCTAATCAATTAAATAAATGTAATAATGAAAAATGATTAATGGAAGTAACTTTTTCCCCTTGTGTCTTAGATTCTCATTTACTTTATGCAGCAGAGTTGTTATTGATTTTTTTTGTGCCTGATGGTTTAACATAGTATTTTTAGTCAACTAAATATTGTGAGATCTTACATTACATATTTCTTTTTTTATTCTTTTTAGTATCTGTAAAGTTAAATAACCACATTATCTCAAAAATAAACATACAAAAGATAAATGGAACTATTCCATATGCTGTCCATACTGGTGCCTTATTCTAATTGACAGTATTTTTTTTTTTACTGAATCACTTGGAATCTTACATTATATATTGTGTCATGTTGTCCGCCTTACTCTTTTTTAGTATCTGTAAAGTGGGTCATTATCTAAAATTAAACATACAAAATAAAAACGAACCTATTCCAGATGCTTTTTTTACAGGTTCTATCCCTGCCCCACCTAATCATATATCTAAGATAAATAATTTGGTACTATTTTTACTGTTGTTGTAAAGCTTTTCTTTCACCAAAAAAAAATAATGGACAGATGCATGAGTTAACAATTATAATATTAAAAAATCATTACAAGGTCTGAATGTTGGCATTTTGTGTGATTTCTTCTAATGGGTGTGATTGTCTGAATTATTTTTTAGGCAATATTCTCTTCAATCAAAATAACAAAAGAAATGTTTTATTGCTTTTATTCATGTTATGACAATTTTAGTTACCAATGGAGTTAAGATGTATCACTATAGGCTGAGTGGGGGCGGATGGTCGAGTGGTGTAGATACTGGACTGTCAACCTGAGGGTCCTGGGTTCGATCCTCTGTGAGGCCCATGGAATTTTTCCAGGTGAAATTTGGTGCAAAGTCATCCCACAAGTCCACCCAGCTTTAATGGGTACCTGACTTAAGTTGGGGAAGTAAAGGCGGCTGGGCGTTGTGCTAACCACATAATCCCTGCATATGCCGAGGTTATAGAAGCAGTTGAATTCTACACTTCATCTGCCCGATGGCCCGTTAGGGCTAAGAAGGAAACTTTACTTTTTTTTTTATAGGCTGAGCTGTGTAGATTGCTTGATGATGTATGAAAGTTCTTGGTTATAATTATCAGTTCTGGTGAAAGTCCCCGAATTCCTCCCTGGCTTAAATGGTATATGGGAGGCGGGTGGCCGAGTGGTGTAGACACTCGACTGTCGACCTGAGAGTCCTGGGTTCGGTCCTCAGTGAGAACCATGGGAATTTTTTCAGGCGAAATGTGTTTCAAAGTCGTCCCACAAGTTCACCCAGCTTTAAATGGGTACCTGACTTAGGTTGGGGAGGTAAAGGCGGCTGGGCGTTGTACTAACCACACAATCCCTTTATATGCCGAGGTTATAGAAACAGATGAATTCTACACTTCATCTGCCCCGATGGCCCGCTTGGGTTAAGGGAACTTTTTATTTTTTAAATGGTATAACTTATGGGTACTTGACTTAAGTTACTGAGTGTTGACAGCTAGGCATTTTGCTAGCCACACAGAAACTGCAAACGAAACTTCCTTTTCAAAATATATCATTTTCGATGGTAATAAATACAGTATAATTGAGGAAATATTGTTAACATGTATATAATAAACTGTGTTTATTACATTACCAGTAAAATATAAA
This sequence comes from Bulinus truncatus, assembly GCA_021962125.1. Lineage (NCBI taxonomy): Eukaryota > Metazoa > Mollusca > Gastropoda > Planorbidae > Bulinus > Bulinus truncatus. Next base: position 6,500,490 of record JAGDYQ010000013.1, on the reverse strand, counting down.
CTTGTGAGAGCTTTTCGTCACCATCAGTGGTTCTCAAACTTGTACGCTTTACAACCGGCTATGCAGCCATGATAAAAGTTACAGAATAACAGTGTCATTAATTTTACATATATATTTCCCTTTTACTTTTCATAAAAAGACGTTCAAAAAGATGCAAACTTGTTGGAATTTCTTTAGAATAGCTTTTACAATGTATTAAAAAAAAGTACAGCTCACACAAATATGAATGCGTGTGTGACTGACTATTTGCTTAAGAATATCTAATCAGTTTAGTCAGTTTATGATATTGTATATTTAGAAAATGGTGAGTGTGTGTTGATACTTTCTCTCCCCCATAACAGGCACCAGTGCTTTTTTTTTCTGGGCGGAACGGCGGCCGGGCACCTTTTTTCCCGTATTCAAAAATGTACTGTTTACTACGTTATATTTTTAGTGTTATTTCTTTATGACACGGAGGACATAAATAGGATTTTTCGGTACCTTTTTTTTTTTTAGAAAAAGTACAATGACAAGTACTATGATAATAAAAAAGGCAAAATATATGTAAATATCTGCTCACATCGGGAAAACATATTCATATAATCTAGCTTTTTTGTTATATAATAATTTGTTCCTATCGGTGATTGGTAAAATAAAAGTTGGCACGCGATGTGGGGAAACACCTAAATTGTAACGTTAACATTCATATAGTGGACACAGCAAACTCTGCACCGGTCAGATCTCTAACCATCTTTCAGTGCTCTTTCTAATTTCTTGTTCATCAATTTAATATTTATAATAATGCAATGGCATTGGAGGCATTTTACTATATAATTTGATAGCGGTTAAATTTGTCAGTTATATGTACTGTGTGTGGATTGTACTATCTAGCTAGACTAGGAGTTTATGATGATGCATATGATGTCATGCACACCAGTGTATTGATTATTTTCTTCCCTTTTACTTCAAGTTTTTTAATGTATAGTAATGTATCAGTTAATTTAATTAACTCGTTTTTTTACCCCTCAGGTCCTAGTAGAGTTTGATGATACGGGTTGGAAATCGCGTGAGTATGTCAAAGTTCACGAAGTGTTTCAAGAGTTTTTAGTGGAGCACACGCTTGTTTGGATATCGAAGAAAGAAGCCAGCAGTTCTCAGGAGCTAAGAGCGGCTCTGGTAAGTGTTGAACTTTTAGGAAACAAACAGCATACATTTGATGGGTTTCTTGCAACACTGAACAATCATATAGTAAACTGAGTTATCAAAAGTAATTTAGGCTAATATGACGATGCAGGGGGCGGGTAAGGTTTAAGCATAAGAACTTTAAGAACTGTTGTTTAAGATTACTCACAGGATGAGGCAGTAAACTGGGAAGAAAGTTAATAACTTAAAATAATTGTTTTCTTTCGTATGACAACACATGTTTGTATAGACTCTTGGCAATCAACTAATCATTCTGGGGTGAAATAAAGAATAATATTTTTTTTAAACTTAAATTTTTCAATATTAGTATTTTTTTATTACTTATGCTCGGTTATACAACCACCTCTGGCAGCAACAGTAGTGCATGTGTTTAGAGGCGGATCATGGTCTGTTGAAGCCCCGGGCACAGAAGATAAGTTTGGACCCCTTTTAACTAAAAAGAGACAGGACAAAGAAATGCAATCATATAAACTTGGTGTTTTATGAAGCCCCATTGTATTTGTGGCTCAAGTGGCGGTCTGCTCGCACTTGAATCCGCCTCTGTGTGTATTTAGTGGCAAACTATATTTCATCTAATTCGAATGATTCTATCGTTATAGTCAATACATTTGCCAGATTGCACAGTTTGCCAGATAACTTTTGTGAAATCCATTTGGCACACAGTAAACATTTATACCGGTTTATGGTTTATCGTGTAGATAAATTGCTAACGTCATGCCATCCTGAAAAAAAAAAGTACACCAGGGTTGTTGTTTTTTTTTGTCTTAAACCGACCTTAGGACTGGCAGTTTTGCCAGAAAAAATAAAAATGCAGTATATTCTCGTTTCTTTAACAGTTGGTGATTATTAGTTTTAACCATCCAATTCTATGTCTTTAACAGTGATTTTATGTGATAAACTATAAAATAACGCGATATATCCACGGGAGCCGTGCAAGAACAGAAGTATTGATCTCGTCTTGTAGAGATGAACCGATGTGTCAGTTAAATTGGAAAAGGGATAAGTTCCTACTTGACCTTTAGCACACACACCCTATGATTAGGGTGTTTTAGCCAGTAGATGTTGAAAGGTTGATTCATAAGTATTTAACCGTGTTTTTTCTTCCTTGAGGATAATGAAAATTATTTTTTTCAAATTCTAGACGAGGTCATTGTTAGATGTCTTAGTTGTATTCCTTTAAAATGTATACAGCAACATAGAATGTTGAAGTATTTTAGTTCTGAAAGTATTTAGAGGGTGAGTTACCAGTTTCATTGTTGTTGTTTATGATTTATAAAATGAATCAGTTTAACCTGATGTTTCTTGAGAAAGCACTTTTAATTACGGCAGCGTTAAGTATTAAAGAAAATACTTTTTTGTAGGTTTATCTTTTATTTTCGTGTCATCTTTCATTCCTGATAAACAATATTGGGAGTAGGGTGTATGTGTAAAGGTTTAAGTTTTAATAAAAAAAAAATAGTAAACCCACCACTGCCATTTTAAAAAAAAATAGTTTCGTAGCTTAGTTACAAACACACCTTCATAGAATACCCTCTTCCAAGTCAACTTTCACTCTCTAATCTCCTACATTTATTTTCGTTAAACAAAACACAGAAAATAAAGGGTGGGGTACATTCATCTAATTCAGGGGTGGGCAAACTAATGCCCGCGGGCCGCATACGGCCCACCATACTATATTATGCGGCCCAACGCAAGTACATGTTACGGTCCTATGACGATGTTAATTATCTTTGTTTAGATTTTTACTATAATTTTAAAATTTGATTCGAATCTAGGGATATTAAATCAGTTCTATGGCTCCGCAATTCTAAAGATGCTTGACCAACAAGCTGATTATGACCTAAAGGGGAATTTCAAGTCAGTTTTGAAGTTTTAAGTATGTTTGCCAGCGGTGGCATTCCCACTTAAAAAAATGTTGCTGCCAAGCTTTTGTCACTATTTGAGTTCACATACATTTGTAAGCAACCGTTTTCTTGTATGAAAATAAACAAGTCTAAGAACACATCGATGTTGACTGACTGCAATTTAAATGCAGTCGGGCAAATCACGACCAGTGATATACTGGTTCCACAGTTCAAGAACATTATCCGAAATTGTAAACAGTTACATACTTGTACACTGGGGTCAGCTTGTATGTAAAGTTCCTTCCTCTTCATAATTATTATGACAGATAACAATAAACTTTAGTTGAAATAATTATGAATAGTGAAGTCTTATTACCAAATTAGCAACTGATATAGTTCGTATTTTAAATGCAATGTGTATGTGTAATAAAGTGTGAGTGTGAAATAAAATGACAAATGGTTATTATCTTTAATTTATATTTTCATATGTTGTAAATTGTAATTGAAGTAGACTAAATATATATGCGGCCCGCGGATAACAATCAAGTTTTCAATGTGGCCCTCCATAGAAAAAGTTTGCCCACCCCTGATCTAATGAATTCAACCTTTGCAAATTTTTTTATTATTGGTATTTTGTCCAGATGCATATCTGAACGTTTTTATCGTTGATTCAACTCAAGCCTGCGAGCCAAACTGAAATAATTGTATATAATAAAAGTCAAACATTTTGGATTGAGACGAATAGAACCAATGATGTAGACTGAAAATAAGGTTAACGATGCTTAACATGCCAGAAATTTGCAGCTGATGGTTGTATGTAGTCAGCAAAGAAGACACGCAAAAAAAAATGATTGGAGCCCCCTAGTTTACCTTTTAATCTATTGTGGTGATTCTATTATTTTTTTACCACTTGTGTACAGTGTTTCAAGCCTGTGGTGGACAAAGCAGGCTTGTTTCAGCACAGCAAGCGACCAGTTGAGTATCTCAGTCATCGCTTGATAAGCATCGTTGATGAGAAAGACATCACTTTTTATAAAGTAAGTTTTTATTTACTGGTGTGCTTCTTCTACTACTAGTATGTTTGTTCTCCTTGGAAGTTATTGCCGTTACCAAACTTGTGTGTAATTTAAAATGTATTTTCCTCATTTATATTTACTATGTCGATATTTTTTTTTAAACCGCGCCAGTTCCGATTTTCCTTTTTAAATTGTAAATTATTAAAACAAGCAATTAAGCCTGTTCCATTATGGACACAGGACGTGTTAGCGCATTTTCATGTTATGTATCAGTACGTTTGTTAGCTTTCAGTAAATATTTTTACATTTTGGAAATGTTTATAAATTCAATTGTGTAATGCATATATCTGTAAAAAAATATTATAAAGACGTTTCTTTATATTTGAAAAAAAAATTATTTTCTCTTAAATCTAACTACAAGTGGTTTGTGGTTACTGAAATAGGACTCATAATTGAAAACATTCGAAATTGTAGTCATTTAATCGTCCGAAAACTCCGTCAATTGTTGCATAGCTCTGATACTTTCAATTAAACTCAGAACACAAGCTTACTATTTCATTTGATGAGTTTCTTAATAAATCTTGGTGAAACTACGTGCTGCAGTATTTCGCACCAAATGAATGGGTTATTGAACGTACAAGGTGTAGAATGGGGCTATATATATAATATATAAGGCCCTTAGGAGCCCTGAAGCCCGGCCCTCAGAGGTCCTATCGCGAAATGAACTTTTGATGTACACATGGCAGGCCAAGACCTACAAAATGATTTATACATCATGGGTCTAGGACTTATGGTTGCTGAGATATAGGGCGCTCCTTTGTTAATATAGCTTATATAGTAAAAAAAATGGTTATAAGCCCCCTTTTACGGCCCTCAGTGGTCAGATCGCGAAATGGAAAAAAGTCATTTCTTGGCAGGCCAAGACCTACAAAATGATATATACATCATGGGTCTAGGACTTATGGTTGTTGAGATCTAGGGTGATGACAGACAGACAGACAAAACGAGGACAATAGAGCATTTTTTTTTTCGAAAATGCTCTAAAAATCTAGAAATTGCATTTAAATAATGAAATGTATCAATAGAAACAGGAAGTAGTAATCATGAAATATGGTTTTGCTATGTTTTAAGCAATACATATATAATTTCGCTGTGTTCTGTTATAATCACCAGAATTACATTATCAAATTGTGTGCGACTTGTTGCTGTAATATTTCGTGATCTGTGTGATCAACGGGTATAAAGGGTAGAAAAAAACGGGTGGGGGGTGGGTTAACATGGTGCACAACAGTTTCATTGTATTATTGATTGTTTCATTCTTAACTGAAGTCTCCAGTTGCATGCTGTTTATTAATCCCAATGCTACTGTACTTAATTTAACAATAAATATACAGTATGAAGACTTGGTATCTATTGACAAGCACCATGCAATAAACATATTTACCTGCGTAACAGTCTGGATAATTTTAGTTATAGAATCAAAGACGGGGATGACTCTTAGTTTTGAACATATTGAAGTATTTCTTTTTTCGTATTAGCGGTATTATTTATTCTTAATACATTAGTATAGTTCATATGAACATATACATTTACTTTTTGCATACGTTGTTTTTTTTTCCCATCACTCTGTGATTCTATCCAGAAGACAGTTCCTTATGTTCATTAACACCCCCCCCCCCCCATGCTTTTACCTCTATTAATGTACCTTCTATCATGATACCTTATGATTTGTTATGTTGATGATACACTGTACCTGGTGTTGTTTATGTCCAGGAGGGTGACGAGAATACGCTTTTAGCAGTGAAGGACAGTCCGGATGTGGTCAAGTGGATAAAAGCCTGGACTGATTATCAAGACGGTCAGAAAATTCTCCTCACCACACCTACTGTACTGCTGGGTTATCGTGTTGAGGTGTATCGAACTGAGGGCACAACCCAGTGGTACACGGCTGTCATTAAATCTTACAATCACGCAAACAAGGTAATGTTGTTTTTTTTTTCCCATTTGTTAGGCTGCCTTTTTTTTTCTTCTTCTCAAAGCATATTTAAAATTACAATCATCTACAAAATCCATTACATTTAAAAGCAATGTATGAACTAATATTTTTTAAAAAAGCATCCTTTTATTATAATATTCAAATTGTTGTTTTATTTTCAAGGAAAGCTGTTCATTAACAGTTAAATATAGCTTTACACATCACATTTTAAAATTTTATCATCTCTACTTCAATTCAGTTTTTAATAGCAATATAAATAATTGAAATTGATGTCTCGCTTTTATAGTCATGGAAAATTTCTACAGTTATCCATCCATATGGCAGTTTAAAATAGTGATGTACTAGTACAATTTTTTTTTACCTTTGTTGTTGTTATGCACTATGGCTAGAAACCTTTTCGGGCTTGCACTGACGTGCCTTACTTTATTTAGAATGTATTTCTTTTTTTTTTCGTTGAGATGTTAACATACTTCAGTGAAAGACAATCGTCAGCGTTATTTACTACGGCTCTTTGTGTATGTGTGTCTACCTTCTCATACTTACCTTAACCTTACACTAGTGTGCTTTGAGCGTAACACGCGGCATGTTTCACCTAATCCAAGATAAACAGTTGTTTACCAAAACGAAATGTTTTTGTTTTCAAGAAGATAGATTGTCGAGATATTTATATGATGTTTACGTTGTTTTTGTTTTTTACTTTGAGCTGTTAAACTACTCTGTTAATGTTTAGGCCTTTAACTTTATTTTAAAGATTTTTTTTTTTAGATAAAATTAATTGCCTAATAGATGTACGAGCCCGGCGTAATATTCACTTCATGTTTCTTCTCAACCAACACACTGTAACCTCTCCTCTAAGAATAAATCGAATTATTTAAAAAGGGAAAAAACACTTTCCTTTTTATGTTGCTGCACACCTAGTAAAGCCTGTTTGTGGCGGGAGAGAAGGCGAAAAAAAAAAAACCCCGTTACGTTGGAGTTTCCACCGACTCCCGCTCCACTCCATGGCAGAACTCCAGTTCTCCGATTGTCTGTTATTGATCTGACTTTTTTTTTTATACTCGGCCTGACCGAGTTGGAGTGCTTTCTTTACTCTAACGCTGTTTCTGTCGTTCATAGCTAGCAAAATGAACTTTGATTTTGTGAAATGGCTGTTGTTGTTTGTTTTTTTTTTTTTTTTGCATAAACTATAAAGCATAGACAAATTGGCATTATTAGCACATTAATGTTGTTGGTCTCTCCAAATAAGAACAAAGTATTTGCTTCATTTAGGTGGTGAAATTATCTGAATGCAGATACCGTATTAATGCAAAATGTCTTTGTTGTGTGCCAAGGTTTATTAGATCATTGCTGTTAAATAAAACACGTTTAATCACCTTGACCTACCTCTCCTGCATAATAAAAATAGGTCTCATGTTTATGTTTCCCAAATTCACCGGGCCATCATCTATGTTATTAAAACTCCCAATTAAATTTGAAGAATTTTTATAAATATTTCTAAACATTGTAATCATACTTGTTAAAAATGAAATAATATAGGATACTGTATCTGAAGCGTGTAAGATGACACTAATATATATATATATATATATATATATATATATATATATACATATAAACTTTTAAATATAAGCTTTTATAAAATGCATTAAAAAGTAAAAAAAAAAACACACAACTCATTATATAATACCAATATTTATACAAGTTATCAGTACTAAAAAATGTAAGTGTGGGTACCCATCTAGATACAATTATTCATCAACTAATGTAAAGACATATTTTGTTTAATACATTGTAAACACCCATCTTTGAATCTGTATGATATAATGCTGTTATTTTCTACTTTTTAGAGCATTTTATAAAAGGGTTTTTCAATATTTTGTTTATTTAAAAAAAAAAGAAACTTTCTATTGTTTGTGCACACTTTAATACAATTTAATTAATTTAGAAAGTCTATTATTAAACTAAAGGCTTCCCTATTTTGCACACTAAACTCTTATTTTGACATGATAATCTCAAGGCTAATTTTTTTCCCTATATAAACATTATCTAAAAGTTATTAGCTCGATTATTCTTAAAAAAAAATGTTAAATCATGAACCCAAATTATTGAAAGTGTGTATTGTCACTAGAATCTACACCAGGGCCGATTGTTAGCCTTCTCAGTAAAGCAGGTCTAAACTTGAGTTACAAGATTTGATAAATTGAATCTTATTAAAAGCTTAAGAAAATGCATCTGAGCTATAATACTTCTAAATAGTAATAAAACATCATTCATTATTTTCCATTAGAGTACAAAACAGGTTATAATTTAACATTCGGTCCCATCCATTTCTTTTTTCAGTTGAGTTTCTCCACTTTTTTCGCAAGGCTTTATTTTTTACTATTAGTGTTAAATATTTTTTATCCCTTATTCAAATATAATGTGTTATGCTTTTAATAAAAACTAAATAAATTTGCATTGGAATAAAACTATATCTTTTCCAAACTTAATTGCCAGATTGTTTTGGTTAAAAGCTTTTCCCTCTTAAAAATGTACTTTACAAAGATGGTAGCTGTATAGAACCTCTCACGTTATTTTACTAGTTGGCAGAAACAAACTACAGCTTGCAAACTTATCGATTTGTCCGTGGTTCGCTCCATCCTTCCATTTTTTTCACATGTTCCAGCTATTGCCTCTCTTTTTCTTGCTCTATTGATTTGTGACTGTCGTCTCCATACCCCCCCTCCTTCCCCCAAACTATAAGACCTTTTTTTTTCCCTTTAGTACATGTTTAGTCTGGTTATTTGATGTGTATTATACAATACTTGTCAGCAGAAATCTTAACAGTGTTTTTCTAAAATGGTTTTGTTTGTTAAAGCATCAGTAATTTCTAGTAAACATTCCAGTTTAGTAAAAAAAAAATATTTTCAAACTGATCTTCTCTTCCCTTTAGCTCCCTCCCACCATTTTATTGATTTATCACCGTTAAAAGCTGTTCATGAAATACTACATTCACATTTTCCCCTGCAATGTACATGAAACAGTAATAGCCTGTCATGCTAAGATGTCTGTTAGAGATTACACAATGCATCTAATAATTTGACTTGTGTTGTACAAACTAATTTACAACAGCTTTCTCAATTAATATTTACTTCTAGAAAACTATTTTGATTGTTTGCTTATTATTGTACGCTTGTCGTGTGTTCATTTAGTGAATAGATAAAAAACAAAACAATGCATGTTGATCTCAAAAGCATAATGTGGTCACAGATGTGTCTGAAGTGTTGACAGTAGTTCTGTATGTCCCGATGGCAAGCTGTTTAGTTCATCGATTGGAAATAAGCAAACGTAAGCCTGCATTAGATGGATCACATATCTCAGGGCTGGCTGTTATCTCAATAGGACCAGGGCTGCATTGATTTGGTGTACACAAGACGGGAGGAAATGAGATTCCAAACCCATCGATTTTTTTAACTCTTTTCAAGACCCACCCGTCCCTTTTTTTCTTTATCTCGGAGTTTGTAAACATTATTTGCACCATTCCCAGCGTTACCAGCAATGGTTCTATTGGAAGCTCATATCATTGGCTGTAACAATTGATATTTTTTTTGGTCCAGAAGTTTTAATCATTGATAACCTTAGATAAAGACTAGCTGGTGGAGATCAGTAATGAGTCATAGCATGTAGTCATTGAAATTTCTAGTCCTCTTTACCATAGAAATGCTAATAGGCTTATAGATAAATACAGCGCAAGTGGCCTTTATGTTGTGCAAGGCGTCTATTAAGAATAGACATAAAAGAGCGCGCACACATTAATGAATCATGGTTTCTCACGCTGTAGATGGCAGTTTATTATGAAGTAAACAGCTGTGCGCACTATAAAAAAAAACACACATAGATACTTTTCGAAACTGTGACACATGGCTTTTTAAAGCAGAGTATGTTTGTTATAGTTTATCGCCCATTGATCTCAGATACATGTTTTGCAGAAGACGATCAACACAGGATTCGTTTGTGCTGCTTACTATCTATTGCTTCTTGTGAATCCCAGAATCATTCTTTGTCTTTTCTAAAACTTGGTTGTGTTTTGTTTGTTGTTGTTTTAAGTCACCATGTTTTATAGTCTTCTGTATTTAGTCGACATAGTTTCTCGGCTTCTTTCTGATCTCCTATATTCTGTGTGTATCTTTTTTTTTTTAGAGTCTGACCTTGACCGACGATACAGTGCTAGAGGAGCACAATGAGGACCCGACACTTATTCAGATGCACTTGATCGGTGACGGAGGTAAGTGTTTGTTTCCGTTAAGCCTGGTCTCCTGGTGTGTTCATTTTATCTTGTTAACACAACCAACATTTCTCATATGACCTCTTTGCCTTAAACTTGTCTATCAATAATAATATTGTTATCTCTGTCAGGTGTTCTAGAACAGTATTAAACCATTCAGACTTTGTGACCCACTTTTTCCACTTGCTTTCCCTTTTCTACGGGATATTTCAACTAATTTCTAACGCGATCTTAATGTAGCTAAAACACATATTTCTTTACTTGTTTACAAAACAAAGTTCCGTATTTACTATGATATTACTTTAAGACAGAAATGTAATGTCATTTAATTCGTTTTTATCACACACACACACACAAATGGCCGACAGTAATCTTAGAAAAGGTAAGTTCTTAAACAAAATGTATTGTTAGAATTAAAATCATAAATCTGATTGGGGAAGGGTGCAGGACTATAAAATTAAACCGAGTTTTATGGAATAAACAAAAATATATTTCCTTTCATTTTGCAAACACCTAGCTTGTAATAATGGAAAATATTATGAGCATTACCTTTTAAACCCATGACATGTTATAATGTCTGCTGGTTAGTGCAACTGTTATTATTGTGACTCAAAGTACCACTGATTAAAACTAAATGAAATTTCCTATAACTGAGGGATAGTTCATGTTGGTAAGATTTTTTTTTTTTTGGACAGACCGTTTCAACTTTAAAAAAAAGTTTGGTGATTATTACAGGCTAAGATTGGACCTGGTGTTGGGGAAAGTTTGATCCCATTTAAAAAAAAAATTTTAGTCTGTGATTTGTGTCACTGAAAAAATAATTTTATAAATAATACATGCAGATTGAGCGAAAATGTTAATAAAGATGTGTTATTTTTCTTTCGCAAATAACCTTACTATTTCCATGAGAATAAAACAACACAGTACATTACATAAACACGGACATGTCAGGTTTATATTATGGCAAATAACATGTATAGCAAATGTTGAAAAAAAGATTGTATTTTTAAAAGTGCCCGTAAATAGGATATGTCTCCAGCTCACGGATATGTCTCATTTTAAAAAAAAACTAAAAAAAAAAAACAACTAACAACAGGAGCATATTACTAGAATTCTTGGTCGCTACCTAACAAAATACAGTCGGTAACACCGTTTGATCAACATATGGCGGTTTGCTTCCCACCCCCCCCCCCTTATGAAACATACGCCACTGTCTTTGGCCCCAGGGAAACCAGGTCTGTTAGCCGTGTGTTGTGTGTTATCTTGTCTCGCACGCCAACACTGTGCTTGATTCGTCAGATGGCTTGTTTTTAGCTTGGCTCTCACTGGCTTAGCGGTGCTCTATGCCAACGTCAGTTTAGTTTTATCGATAGAGAGGGGAAACGTGTTGTAAATATACTTTACCTTGTGTGTGTCTGGGAAATTGCCTGCAGTTTTTTTGTTTTCTTTGTTTCTCCTACACACCAATTACCGGTAAGGAATTCTAACTTATCACCCCGAATAGTTTATTATATAATAAAAAATTTAAAGATTTCAGTTTGTGTACTCATGAATGTCATTCTTTCAATGTTGGTTTTTTAAAAACAAAACACAGCACCACTGATCTAAACATTTAGTGAGATAGAAATAGCTCATTTATATTTTGGTAAGCTTATTAACATAGGACGATGTGCGTTTTGAATTGTAGTGGATTGCTTAATGTGACTTTGTTGTGTAATGTATTTGAGATTTGTGTCAGGTCATTTACCTGGCAGTGATCCTGAACCTAGTTTTAAAGAAAGATAGTGGGTTAAATAAGCTAATATGAAAGAGGTGTGCTTAAAAAACACAATAACAGTGAAAGTTGATAGTGATCTACAGTACTTAATTTGTTGTCACTGGTCTTGATGCATATCGTATTCAAATAGCTTCAGCGTTACTTATTTATCTGGAAATGTAAGACACTTCCCCCCCCCCCTCCATCCCCACCTCCATGGCTTGTAATGACCTTGTTCATACCACGGTACATAGTCGTGTGATGTTTTCAAAGTGAAGGGAAAAGTTGTTTTGATGTTGTCGGTTTTTATGTGAAGCTTTGGCTTCGTTTTGGATGGTTATGTGAATGATTTGTTTCATTAAAAAAAATGATATGCTGGTAAGTTTAATATAGTGTATTATACTATAGTCTATATACTGTAGTGAAGGGCTATATCGATTCAGTTCTTTAAGTAATCTAGTTATATGAGTCATTGTAGACTTGTTAGTTTGCTCTATTTAACTAATATGCTCCCACTTCTCATGAATTAATTTTTGCTGTTGATTCCCATTATTTTCCCCTAAGTAAGACAAATCATAACTATGGCAAACGTAGTTCTTGAAACTTCAGCGTTTTTATAGAAAGAGAAATATATAATTAAAATAGAACAATCTGAATTTAATTTTATTATCGTACTATTGAACTAAACTTTTGAAACGTGTGAAGAAAAAAAATGTACAGGAAGACTAACCACCTTGGGTTATGACAATGAACGTCTTCATGTCACGTTGTGGAGATGACAGATGATGACATTGATAAATATCATCTGAAAAGGAAAGGGGGGGGGGGAGCCGTGTGGGCAGCTCAATTTTTTTTTTATTGATTGCTACTACAATTTCAGTTAGCTTTTCTTTAACTTTTAGACAACTAAGTGTTCTAACATATCTTATTATCAATGGGCCAGTCCTACACATTCTTCATATTGTCAGTTTACAGTTGTGACCTAGATGCATTTTAAGTAGTAGGCAGTTTGCAAGTCACCTGTTCACTGCAAGTTGCCCACTTACCCCTTTCTCTCCCAGTTGAGCTAGCTGGTTTGACTTGATGGGCTAGGTTTAAGTGCTGTTCTGACCCCAAGACTACTGTTTTACTTTTAATGAGAGGAGGAAAGGGGGTGGGGGAGTTGTGACGTCTTTGTTCTCTTGCTGTGTTAGTTCAAGTGTACCACGGGGTGCGTGTGTAATATAATGCATGTTTATAAACTTTTTAAAAATCAAAAAGAAACTTTGGTAAAGGAATAAGATTAATAGTGGTAAGTAAAAACTTGTTTATTTAGCTCGGTTGATGTTTCAGCTTATCTACTATTGCTGTTTTATATATAGGGGAGATTTTATATATAGGGGAGAGTGTAGGGATAAACCTAGTATGTCTAACCTGCTTCTGACTGATAATGAATTTCAGGTGCGTTATATTGGACGGTGCACCACTTTCCCGTGTATACCGATTGTTTACCTCCCGGAATAACTTGCTCCAATCCCCTTTCAAAACCAATATTGTTGGCAAGTCATGGGCAATCCCAGCTACTTTATTTTAATTTCACCAACCTTTAGCGATTGAGTTCTGTGCGGTGATTCAGTAAACGGACAAGCTCTCGACAGTTTCACGCTTTTATTGTAGTAATATTGTAGTACTCTATTGATTTTTTGCCACATCGATGAGAGAAGTTGCCTGATTATTGATGCTTTCATGTGTACTTTCAAACGTTCTGTTAGAACGCTTGTCTAAGAGACTTTATTTTTTGTGAATCCCCCCCCCCTCCTCTTGTCATATCGATCTCCTCCCCACTCCCAACCACATCCTAGTATGTGTTTTGCATGACGCTATATAAAAGTGAAATGCTTATCCCTCATTTGACTGTTGATTATCGCCACCATTCCCTGTACACGTTCTGCCATGAGCGTGTTGTCGCTAACAGATGATGAGCTGAAGGCTGCATTGTTTCTTTTCTCTCCAGTTGTGGATTCCATTCTGAACGGCGTTGACGTTGGAGTAGCACAGAGAAGACGACCACGCTGTACAGTCACCAAACAGAATAGTAAGGATTCATCTTCGGTGAGTGTGACACTGACATTTTCTTCCTTTGTTCTTTAGTACTCAAGTTTCAACATACAAGTTTCTACTTCTTTTTCAGAACATTCTCTTTACTTAAGTTATTACACCTAGTGCCTAGTTAATTTTGTTTGACATAATAAATTTATGCATAAGTTGCAATAAACAGCTTGTTTGTTTTCTTTGTGTGGGACTTTCAAGTGTAATAAACTTTTAAAATAATATCAATCTTAAATAGGGCTAGATCGTTTATAGATGACATTTTATTAAACTCCTAATATTTATAATGTTTGTTAACTGTAATTCTAATGTTTGTTAACTGCCTTTGGCTGTTGTGCCTATCCCAACGCCAGGTCACGTGGTCAAGACACACACACGTGTCAAACCAAGTTTTGTCTGCATTTGAACGTTTTTTTTTTTTAAATTATCACCTGTTAGGTTGTGTGTATGTTTATGTGGCACGGCAGATGGTATTTACGTTTATTGTAGTTAACTGTATATCCTGTTTACTTGGTGAGATATGTCACGGCGGTGTGATCCTTCTCGCTTTGTGTTTCAATTATCAGCCAACTGTCTAGGTCACTGGTTCTCAAACCTTTACTTTTCGCGACACACTTTGGCAAAAGGTTGGGTTTTGCGACCCGAGCTTTAACAAATTTTTTTTTTTTGTTTTCACCACCCACCTGCAAAGAAGAAAGATAATAATATCGTTATTGGTTGTTTATACAGATTTCCTCTTTTTTTTTGGCTGTTTTACAAACGAGCTTTGCGACATCTAGAGAAATTGAGTTGTTATTATGCATTTATATAATCCTTAATCATTGAATTATAATTTAAAGTTTGTTCACGATCCATCTGAAATTCCATCTCAACCAACCACTTTGAGTACCACTGAACAATTGTTTCCTATCTTCTTTTTTACGCCATGACAAACTTAAGCTGTTCTGAAATTTGTATGCACTCTTCTTTCTATGTAGCGTCGGTGGTTCTCAAAATTGAAATGTTTAATTAAAGACGATATTCCATATTCATAATTACAGCTCTACTTCTTTATATGCTACAAAACTAAACGCTTGTAAATCTATAAAATATGTATAATAAATCACGCTTTTATTCTCTTTTATACCTTAGTTTTTCTTTGCGGGTGGGTCGTGCAAACAAAAGAGTTTTTATGGTGGGTCGCTAAACTGAAACTGTTGAAAATCGGAGAACCACTGCTAGATATAATCAAAATTGGAACTGTGCAATGAATGAAACCTAAATGTAGTAAAAGGAAATATCACTATGATCACCCTGTGGCGGTTTGATGGCGAACCAGATCTTTTTTTTATGCAGTCCTATCTACATGCTATGGGTTACGAGTTAGACTCCTGGTATTTCTAGTCACCTAATAATGCTATGGTTAAGACGAAAGAATGGCACTGCCAAAATCGCCACATATCATTATTACAGTGGCGTATAAAATAATCACTCTTATCCATTCTTATTTTTGACATTGACAACACTTTTTAGCCCAAGTCTTATTTTCGATATGGGATAGCTGGATTAGGTGGAGCTTTTTTTGAATATTCATTCCGTTAATTAATGAATCTTTCTGTTGTGTCCAAATGTTGTGCATCTTTTTTTTTTTAATTTAAAGTTTTTTTTTTCATCTTTTATTTGCACTGAGGACGTTAAACTTTTTAAGTCTGCCATTTGCATGGTAAAAAAAAATAACACAACCTGCTATACAGCCATACCAGTTCAGAGTTCTGGCTCAATAGAACACTCTTTCAACGGAATGAGGTCATTCTTCCTGGCAGCCGAAAAAAAAAATCTTAAGATTGTGTATGGCGGTGGGTAAGGAGGGTCGGCTCGGTTCTCGCTATGAATAGAGGTGATTTAAGCACAAAGAGCCACCGGTGTACGTTGACTGGGAGTTTCGCATCTACTATACTAGATCCGTTCTTAGGAATACAGAATGGCGTTATTCCCTAGAGTCATCATTGTTTACTTTGAGCAGCTGTAATGGAGATCGACCCATTCGTTTGAGCTGTTTTATACACAGCACACACACTTTGAATATTCTTTGTGTAGTGAGGTTGTCGATAAAGTGATTTAGACTTGACATTACATTACGACCTTGTGTCTTGTTTACCACCGCCATATGGTGACATTATCAATGTGTTAATGTACACTGTCCAGACATCTTTACACTGGGTCTCGTCCTATGTGGCAATCGAAATGTATTGAAACAACTCGTTCGTGTGTGTGTTGTATTTTTCATTTCTTTATTTGTATTTACACGCATATTATGGTCATTTACAAAAAAAAAAATAACATGGCAGCGATGTTGTAACTTATGTCAGTGTCTTTTAAAGTAGCTTTGTGCGCATACTTTTCACTGGTCTTAATGTTTTCATCTGACTTATAATAATAGACTGTGTCAGTAAGTCACCGTTTTTACTACTTGTTGACTTGTTGCCATTCCACACCTAGTACTTTAGACACGCCAGTGTTTGAATACTGATGTTGATTGTAACTTGACTAGGACTGTTAACAGCTGACAGTAATTACATTGCTCGCGACCTGCTTTAAAAAATCTCCAGCACGAGGTTGATTTAAATAAATGAAAGCATCCTTTGTTTGTGTGTGTGTGCCCATCCCCTCTATCCTAGTTGTTGTTTTTTTTTAAAGAGCGGTGAGATGGGTGGGAGGGTGTTGGCGACTAGCCAGGCCACTGACAGTTTGGATAAGCCTGGAGGATTCATTTCCCAGTGTTTGACATTCCTTGTGGAGCAGGTCCCTTCTCCCCTCACCACCCTTCACACATACATCGTCCTCTCTAAACCAGGCTTGAAGGTCACATGTGTGGTGAAGAGTTCAGCAGACAGTTTCATTGTTTGAGCTGTGGTCTGTTCTGTAGGAGATAGAGAGAGAGACGGGGGGGAGGAGAAAAAGTTCGGTTAGGGTGTACATCCCTGGAACTCAGTCTACTGTAGTAGAAATCCATATGGAATGCGTTGACTCATATATCACGTTGTGTTGTTAAAATTAGCATATCATCATACTTTTAAAAAAAAAAAAGACTTCAATTTTTTGTTATATACTTTAAGTTAAATTGTTTTCATTCCATGTTGGAATAAATAAATGGAATGTTTGAGCTAGTAAGGTATGTTGTGTCATATATTATTGACTCTGTCTATAATAAAGTGGTGTTTTACGTTTAGCATATTCAGGCTGTTGGATGATATATCCTGTCAATATTATTTCTACCTGTTCTGTTCGCCTTTTTATTTTCTGAATGTTAATTTGATATCTCTTACAACTTTCCCCCCACCTTTTCCAAAATTTCACGTTTTCGTCTCAGTATTACTATTATGTGTTGATGTTTTACGGATAATTACCGTTCCGTTTATCCCTGAAAGTCTGTCATAAGATGAATGCATGCAGTGAAAGAAATCTTGCCTACATTATCATTGATTACAAATGTCAAAACTAAACCTTAATCTTAGCACGTGATACTTGCCCCGTTTAAGAGCAAGATCAACACGCTTGTTTAATCTCAGACCACTGTGAAAATTTCTAACGGTGACCTAGATTTAATGGCAGTAGTGGAAGGGAAAAGTTCATCATGAATGTCATTTTGTCTGGGTAGTACTTCTAACACTTCGGGCAACACTGTATAATGCATCTATTAGATTTAAATGTAACGTCCATAATACATGTGTGTATGAAAAACTATAAAAATATCATTTACATTAATATATCTATATGATTTTAGTGTAAACGGGAGAAAACATGTATTTCATTTTTATAACAGACCCATTATTGTTTTTTTCATTGCCATATGGCATGAAATGATTTAATGCGAGTTTTTCTTTATCATCTAAATGCAAATTCTATTTGTATTTTGTTTAATGTGGTCATATATTGTATTTTAAATCTACAAACTAAGTCTAGTCCCATTGACTTAAGTACAGATAAAGACTGTATCATACAATTTCCAAGTGTCTCAATGTTGTTGTTTTTTTAGTTTGTCCCTTAAGTGTGTACTTAACTCTGCTACACATACATAATGACAATATTAGTACATGTCAGTAAAACATAGAATACAATGAAAAATGTAAAATATGTACACAATTTTTGAACAGTGCTTTAATATTATATATGTCTTTGTTTTGTTTTTTTTAACTTTAAAAAAAACACCAGTCCTTTATTTTGAATTAATCATCCCCACCATTATTGGGCTTGTTACAGTTGATCACCACTGCTCGTGGACCAATTAGTGTAGGCATAGGGACCAGTAACAGCACAGCAAGTCCAGTGAAGGGTTCCAACAGCAGCACAGTCACACCACCAGTGGTTGTTAGTAACAAGGTTTCTAAATCACGTCAGACTGGTTTAGAAGCTTCCTCTTCTGCTGGGTCAGAACCAGGGTTCAAAGGTCAGTTAATGTTTCAATCCTAATTACTTATTTTATGTTTGATGGGCGTCATTTAAAATGAATACCTTTGATTTACTTAAAACCTGCCTTGTGTTGTGTGTTTGTAATCAATATAATCTATCCAAATCTTCTCTCAGAACACACTATAATCAGCATGTAAAATAACCCGTCTCTATCTAATCACTGGTTGCAGTCATCAATAGTGATAGGTATTAAGATTTCTGTCCACTTCTATTATCTGTCCACCTACAGGATAGTAGGTCTAAATGAAGAATTTCCTTATTTAAATGACAGTCTGTACTTTAAATCATTATTTAAATTCGTTTATTCTTTCGTGATATTTATTGTGTTTTGACTTGAAGAAATAAGTATTAACTTATGGACATGCAATGCATACTTCCATACTGATTTTACTGAACTATGGTCTGATATTTTAATAACAACTTAATAAAAATCTGTATTTTTTATGCTAATGCTGTGCATGTGGAATAATTTGTAGGTTTCAACAATAAACTATCAAATGTAGTACTTCACAAATATGTTTCCAATGACAAACCTCATTGAACATTGTTATAACCTATTCTTTCTGTATCATTGGCCAGCATACAGAGTTAGCACAGCCAGTGCAGGCAACACAAGCCTGTTCTTTGTGTGTAAGACTGGAGTGATACTGTTTGGGGAAAATGAGTGGGTGGGGTGGGGTGCCAGAGGTTGAATAGTGGCTGTCTGTGATGGAAACAAATCAATATGAGTGTTTGTCAGGGTGGGGGTGGGGAGATTAGAGAAGCCTGAAAAATCAATCTTGTGTGTTTTTTTCTTTTTTCTTGTGCCATCACAACCACAAGGGAGAAAAAAAAATGTATTTACTCACAGGATGTCTGCTTTATGAGACATTTTTGCTTGTCTATGCTGTTATATACTTGACTTTTTTTTCCTAAGCTATTTAAACAAATAGTTTAACCCATTAGCAACATAATGTTTCTATGTTTATTTTTATATATATGTTTAACTTTCACAGACTTTCATAAAGTAATGAGTTTTATCACAGAACATTTTAATAATTTTTTTTAATTGTTACGAAATTAAGTATTAGTCTTTCACACTGTTCTTTTTTTTTGTTGTATTAAATTAAAATACATTGGATTTGGGACTGGCTTTGTTAGATTGTATTTAAAAATCAATATGGTATTATTTGTATGTCACTGTTCCTAACACATAAAGAATCTGGTTATTTTGCCTGTCACATTTTATTTCTTTACAAAACTTTTTCCTCTGGACTGTTTTCAAACTAATCAAGAAAGACACCCCATTATTTCTTGTCTGTGGTGCTGCTAACAACATAAAAACTTTAACTAGGGAAACAGACACTGTGAAGCTTTTTCTAAAAATAGAATCTAAGGGGGGAAGGTGAGTGGTGTACAAGATGAAAGAGTGGCAGCCACATGGAGAGAATGAATAATTACATTCATAGTGCACATCTTTTCTCATTTATATATATAAAAAAGTTCTATATATTTTTGTTTTTGTTGTTCCCAGCTTTTATGTTTTTAAATTATAAGCTTAATCAAAGTAAATATTATAATATGGCTGTTTTTATGATATATTTGGGGCCATATGGATTAAATTTCTCCTATTTTTTAGTAATAACTTGTAATAAGTTTTTAAAAAATTGAATTGAATGGTTCATTCTTATGTTGTTGTTTTTTCTCTTACTTCTAGGACAAAGTTTGACTAAGAATCCAAAACAGTTACAAAAAAGGAAATCTGACCCTTCTTCAAAATTGTCAAAAAAATTAAGTGGCAGTAAAAAGATACATAAATCAGCTAGTGATGAAAATTTAGAAACAGGGACTTTAGTATGCAAGCAGACATGCAATGTACTTGTGAAGCGAATAGAAGAAGAAAATAAGAAACATAGTGAAGTAAAAACCAAAGCTAAATCTCATCGATTCAGAGACAAGTCTTCTCAGAACAAGAAGAGTGTAGTTAATGATACAGAACTTTATGAAGAAACTAATAGTCTGTTGAATAGTTCAGAAAACTCTAATATTGAGGATACAACAAAGAGGCCTAAAGAAGAAAAGCAGAAACAAAGAAAAGAATTAGAAAATGTGTCTAAAAAATGTAAAGATTTTCAAGGGATATTGAATACAATTCCTAAGGAAGGATCCGACCATGGCTTAAAACCATCCCAAGATATTCAATTATTATCAGGATGTGTTAATTTGACTGAAACATCTGTCAGTAATGACGTTTTAAGTTCTGCATCACCTTCACATGTTAGTGAAAATTTGTCAAGAAAAGAAGTGTGCCAGCTAATTAATAATAGTGATAGTCCTGAACATAGAGACAGACTTTGTCTGAATTCTCAAAAGAACATTTTGAATGAACAGTCTTTTAGTAAAGACTTAGAGAGCAACATTGCTGCACTTGACTGTATAGAAACTATTAGGAAAACTGACTCCTTTTCTGACGAGGACATGCACTACAAGAAACAAATGCTAAGAGCTGGTGGAAATATCAGCTCACACCCAAGTAGTCAGGCACCTTCTGAAGGTATCGACGTAAATCATTCTCTAACAGACCAGCTAGCCAAAAAAAACAATAAGAATGAAAAATACTGTGTGAATGGTGACACTAAACTGGGGGCTGAAGCTCTAGACATTTTTAGTTCATCTAGTTCTTTTTCTTCTCACAGGCTGGATTCAAGTTCATCTTTAAATAAGTCCAGTGATTTAATTTCTGATAGACAAAGTGCATTTACTTGTGTCCAGTCTAGTTTATCCAGAAGTAATACAACTACCCCAGCATCAGAGGAGAGAGCAGACTCAAGAGCAAGTGACAGTCAACTCACAGGCCTTTTATCGGATGATAAGCGACCTGGTTCGTGTCTTGATGATCTTCGTAGTGTAAGAAGCAGTCCAGGATCCAGTCCACTAGTTGTTGATAGGCATGATGCGGTTCATGTCTATCGGGATCCAGAATTGATGCGGAAAAATCCGGTACAAAGTAATGTTCAAAACATTTTAGCTGCTCAACAAAAGATGAATCAACCATTTTCTGCTGTTCATACTCCTCTTCCGGGAGCATCTGCAACATCACAGTCTGTTGCTTCTGCTGCATTTTCTGGGGTCTCTACACGAACTCTCCTGAGTGCTATTCCACCTTATTCAAATCCTCACCAGCTCACACCGTCCATATCACACCATTTGTCTCTTCCACCCCATGGGTATCCAATGGAAGCTGTTGTTAGGGCCCAGCAGCAGCAGCAACTGGCTGTCATGCAGCAGTTGCAGATGGGAGCCTACAATCTTGGATCTTCTGCAACATTGGAAGCTTTGTGGCCAAGAAAACTTCCAGCCAATCCTATCCCCCCTACACAGTGGATACATCAGAAGAATCCTGAAATCATAACTGGTGATCTAGCAACTGCTATACATATGCATAAACTAGAACAAGAACGTCGGGATCATGAGCGCAGAGAACTAGAGAGAATGGAACAAGAACGACGTGAGAAAGAGCGGAAAGAAATAATAGAGAGGTAATTTTACTTTAATTATTTCATAATATAGCCTCTAAGAATCAGAACAGTAATACTGATTGAACATTAAAAAGATTGTTTCTGGCAGAATGTTTAAAATCTAACTGTGGGCCACAATCTGCTATGACTAGCACGTCCCAAAATGTATATAATTACATATATTTATGCAAGAAGCATTTTAAGCCCTACTGGCATAAGCCAAGAAGTGAGTTGGCTTATCTGGCTTTTAACGCTTCATATATAATTAATTTTATCTTTATTTTCTTTTTGTAATTTTAAGTCTTTCTTAGCAAGAATGGGTCCCAAAAATCAAACTGCTTTTTGCTGGGCTGCACATTGCTTACTTTTGAAAACTGCTATTATAGACAGTTTTCATCATATTTTTTCTGCCTAAAGTGGATATATCTAATTTTCATCATAGATGCTCTTTGAAATGTTAATTGCTTGACATATAAAATTTTAAAAAATTACAATAGAACTCCAAAATCATCCAGTCAGTCCATTTTTTAAAGCAGATTATGATGTATTTAGATATCAGTAATAAATGTATTACTTAATGAACATTAATATGTACAGAGTGACAGAGATGGCTTACTTTGTAGTTATTTGCCAAGTACCTACACTCTTGTCGCACTCAGAACATTTTTGGTGTACTTGTACTCGTACTTGCATCTTGGTTACTTGTACTCGTAAAAAAAGTTCCCTTAGCCCTAGCGGGCCATCGGGGCATATGAAGTGCAGACTTCATCTGTTTCGGAAACCTCGGCATATGAAGGGATTGAGTGGTTAGCACAACACCCAGCCGCCTTTACTTCCCCATTTAAAGCTGGGTGGACTTGTGGGACGACTTTGAAACACATTTCACCTGGAAAAATTCCAATGGTCCTCACCGAGGATTGAACCCAGGACTCTCAGGTCGACAATCTACACCAGTGCTTCTCAAAGTGGTGGGCCGTGGACTGTCCGGAGGGGGGCCGTGGAATTTCGAAATATGTGACACATAAAATATAATTAACCTAATGTATTGTAGGTAAATATTGTTAATATATGTTTAAAATAAAATCTAGTTTATTTTATATGTTGCATCATTTCACTCTTTCATTGTTAACATTAGAAAAAGCATGTATTGACTAGTAAAAGATTGTATATAGAAGTTTAAAATTATAAATTTAAGCAATCTAAACCAAAAAAATAAAAAATAGGGGGGGGGCCGCGACATATTGATTGGCGTTCCAAGGGGGCCGTGACTTCAAAAAGTTTGAGAAGCACTGATCTACACCACTCGGCCATCCGTTCCTAGGTTATTTTGTTCGCACTAGTCTTATTTAAAATTTTAAAAATGTTTACACTTGTCCGTGCACTTTTACCATGTGTAATTGTAATCGCATGGTCACCACTTGGAACATCTGTGTCAATTGGGACCTTAATTTAATATCAGTCATTGGCCTATTGCTTTTGTGCTATTATTTTGTCTGTTTAATTGCACTGAAAACAGTGGCGCATCTCATCACATGGGCTTTCCAGATGCGGGGGCGCTCGTGTATTCAGTTGCCTAACTAGCTTTAGTGACTTGCCCGGCTTGGACTCAAAAAATGATGCCCCTTTTCCTATTCCTTAGTCAGGTGCCATGCATGTTTAAATGCAAAATTAGTCTGTCTCTCTTCGCTCTCCCCCCCTCCCCCCACCCCTCCTTTTCATGAGGCACTTGTGTTATGGCAAGGCAGTCTGTGTCTGACAAGATATATCATAGCTAAGGATCTTGTTTTTTTTTAGAATCTTTGAGAAACTCTGAAATAGTGATCTTTTCCATTGTTGTGATGTTTCAAAGTCTTGAAAAACTCTTTTTTTAATATAATTATTGCAGTTAAATCTGAGAAATCTAATGAAATAATGTTCACTAATGACATTCTATTTGAGTTACTGATTTTAAGAAATCTACTTCGACTTTTACTTAATATTATACTACTACGTTTTTATGTGTGCTTAACAATTCTAAGTGATTACTTTAAGAACAATCTATAATAATATTTATATTTGTAAGTGTGTATGTGTTATATTTTTTTTAATAAATGGATTATGTGTGTGTGTGGGGGGGGGGGTAAATAGGTTTATATAAGACGTTTATAAAATATATAAAATTAGACTTATTTAGAATAACGACTCTTTTCCGTTAAAAAGTTATAAATAAAATCTCAGCTCATTATAAAAAGGCTCTGGCAATTCGTAGATTAGTTAAAAGCATCACCGAATGCGTCCCATAGAGCCACACGAGCCATAAAGCCGCACGAGACTTCGATGAGATTAGTACTGCTCCCAATGCGCCAATTCTTCTTTGTTTAATCACCATTGTTCACTATAATTCGGTGCTGCGCTTTAATTTTTTTGTTGTTGTAATTTGACTTCATAAGAAAAAGGAATGCGCCTCTCATGGACATCAGGCTATCAATGGACCACATTCGTTGTCACCTCTGATATATTATCTGATACTGATTCACAGAGAATCACACAATGTCTCTGACCCGTGGGTTTAGGGGAACTACTGGTAAAGATTATGCAATACGTTGATCTATACTTGTTTTTAGGACACACATTGAGTATCATAGTCGTTATTTTATAATAACTAATAATAAGTACTTCGTTCTTTGGATGTTAATGGACCTTACCAGAGTTGTGCTTTAATGCAGCCTGAAATAGTATTTGTATTGTTACGAATTATTGCTGTCAGCTCCCAGAGCAGCCATGTGGCTTTGATTTAATAGAGCGCTCTCCAGGACCACGTTCCGGTGGGTATTGAATATTTCAATGAATATACATTCATCTTGGTTACTTTTACTTTCCTTTTATTTTTTTAAAGTGGAAAATGCTAGTGTTTACATCTAAATAATATTTTTTATTGATTTGATAAATATAGTGACTCCCTGAGAAAAATTACGAAGAACTATTTATAGTAGATCTTTTTGTATGAATTAAGTGAACAAGAAAATTGCCACTGCATGTGGCGGAGAGGGTATAAACGGTATGCAGTAACCTTATAAAAGTAGTGTAGCAATGAGTTTATTGATTGTGTCGTCAGCTCCCACTCGCTGATTCATCACATGGCATGCCCTAGCACACTTAGTTTGAATTATTTTAAAAGACAACCTCTTAAATGCTTCTCGCTTCAGCGTAGTAGCGGCAAAACAAGTTAAGCGTAGTTAGCGTGTTTATTTCCCGAGGCATCGTTTCAAACGAAGTGTCGAATACGGTGTGTGTGTAATGTGTTGCAAATTGTTAGAGTATTGCAAAAGTAGGTCAGCAGCCATTTTGAAATGTTCATTCTAACAACCTTGCTGGCTGTGACGATAAGCTTGTTATGCTTAATGACAACTGCGCGTAAAGGAGTTATTTAATAATGATGATATAGTGTATTTATTCGAAAATATGGATTATTTAAGATGTGAGTAATCATTGATATTCCATTGTTGTTATTATACATAATATTGTTATTTAATTTCTTTCATTAAATGCGTAATTCAAGTTGTAAAAATGTACTAGTTTGTTCAAGATCAAGGTATCTGTGTAAAGCCTAAAGGCGTGTTAATTAATAGACCTATATAAACTCCGTTTGTGTGTTGATATTCCTAAATGTTAAAATCACATTATATAAATTATAACATATCTTGTTTAACATAGAAGCATTCAAAGCACCAATAATAAGCCGCGATTATTTACATAATTTTTACTAGTTATTGCTATTAGTATTGAAAACATTACTTTTTTTTTTTGGCCAAATCAGTAGCCAACGAGTGTTGTTCTTTCTCCACTATAATGAAGACTCGTATTTATTTTAGTAGCTAGTACATAACGTATTATGCATTTAAAAGTTAAATCTATATGTGAATTGATCAATGCACGTGTTCTACGTCTCGTTTTAAAACGCCTGTTTTGCGTTAACTTTTATCGTTGTACAGTACATGATATGCGATTCCCCTTAATCATTCTTTTGCGGTCTTATCCTACCTTTACCGTGTTGATCCATGCCATTCCTCAGTACAGTTCTTCAGGTGTCAAGGTTATCGCTGGCGTTCTACGCTTAGCCTTAGCACGTCACGCTTCACAATGTTTAAGCCATGTTGGTTTTTCCCATTATGTTTTGAACCCTTGTGGAGTATGTTGATAGTGATGTTTTTTTTTAATCAGTTATGTTGTTCTTAAAGTCAATAAAGTATTACCATTCATGCACTTTAAAAAATAGTAAATAACATTCCACCTATCAAATGAATTTTTAAAAGGCTTTTTATATATTTTATCCTTTAACAGGCTTCTTTACATTTAAATGATTTAACAAGTGTATTCATTTGTCAAAATTTAACGTTTTTTAGAGAAAGATTAGAAAAAATTGAGCGAGAGAAGGTTGAAAGAGAAAGAGAACGAATAGAAAAAGAGAGGCTAGATAAAGAACGTGAGCGCCAAGAGTGGGAGCACAATCAAAATCAGGAACGTATTCTGCGGGAATCCTCAGTGGATACTGTAGCAGCTGTTGACCAACATTTTGCCGAGTCCTTGACTAGACTTGCAACACAACAGGTTCGTGTTATTTTATAGTTCTTGTTTGTTGAAAGTGGCTTAACACAAGGCCACACCCATTATTGCACACAAGCTTACTGTTTTCTTGTGTGTAGTCTTTTTTTTTTCTCTGCATTTTTTTTATTATTGGTTGAATGTTGGAAGAGGGAATACAAATAAGTTGTTCCCAGTCACTAACCTGTCACCAGTGTTATCAGTAATGAATTAAAATGTAATATTAAATATACCAGAATGACTTGTCTTGATGTATTTATAACTTCACTGACACAGCCACTTGTGGGGAATGTTGTACATGGTTGAACAGTTTGCACTTCTTTAATTGTGTCTCTTACTAGAGTAGGCAGCAAAAGTGAGCATTTTACTAGTATGCTTGTTTGATACTATGAATTGGCTAGGCAATGCTTGTTTATCAGTGAATCCCACATTTGTTTCAAATCTTATAGTTAGTAATAATATGTTGTTTTCATTATTTAAAAAACAAAACAAATAATCTTACCAACTCTAATTTTAACACAATGTATAGTTCTTCAACCATAGCACACTGTACAGGACTGTTTATGACTGATTTTTTTCTTAAACTTTGTGTATGCCTTAGTTAGGGATTAGTGCAATGTCATTATTTGTTATGGAGAAATGAAATCAATTGATAGGCCAGCATATTTTTCATAAATACAGAGAGAAGGCATAAACTTCACTACTTCGAAAATTTTCTTATGATGTACAGTATCATAGCAAATTCTTTGTCTATTTTGTCATTGTTTCATGGCACTCTTTACATTCAAATAGAAAAAAAAATATTAAACACAACCCATTGATTAATATTACATTATTAAGTAACATGAATGTCAAGAGCAAATAGTTTTTCAGTCTTTTAGTACTTAAATTGTCTTTATCTAGCTAAATTGTCCCTTTTTATGGACACATTTTTATCATCATTTATCCTGATGTTTTTTATTTTATTAATTAAGGGAATAAGTATGTTTCCTTCAATAACAAGAGGAACAGGCAGGAGTTTTATTCCCAAAACTGAGGTTCATCATCCTCTACCAACACATAATGCACCCTATGATAAACAGCTAGACAGAAAGGACAAAATCAAAAGGGTAGGACAAATTTTCATTATGTTATGAATTACTATAGTAAATTTAAAGCACGGTTTTGTTTTGCTAAAAATTTTAATAATTTTTTTTTACTTTTATTAGGAGCCTGAGCCATTACCAGATGATAAAAGATATTTGGTAAAGACTTCCACCGAAAAATCCTCAGTATTTCCCAATTATTCTTTCAGTACTAATAACTTTCAAACCAATTCAGGGATAACACAGCCTAACCAAAAGCCAGTCTTTAATCTTTATGGTTACCCTTCATCACATTCAACTATTACAACTGAACAGCTAAAACAAAGAGGTCTGATAACTGAGCCAAGGCAAATAAAGGAAGAAATCCAAGACAAGAAACCTTATACTAATGTCTCACCTGCCAGTTTAGTTCATAGCAGTCAACCATATCTTTCCAAAGACATTAAGCGTGAGACACACAATTCAGTCATTGTAAAGCGGGATATAAAACCTACTACAAAAATGGAAACTCCAGTGGCAGCACATTCCCATCACAATTCTCCATCTTCCCCACGGCCTCAGCAACCCAGACCAGCTCACACTCCAGACAGACCATTGTCATCATCCACTAGTCCTGCCACTGGCATCCATTCTCACCTTCTGCACCATTCCAGCCCAGTTCCTAGTGGCCCACAACCATCTCACAATGCAAGCTTTCATTCACTTGAGACACACAACTCACCTAGATCTCAGAGTCCTTATAAACCAGCAACTAGTCAGCCACAACCACTGAACTTTTGTAAATCACCCAACACTATTAAGAAAAATCATGAGCAGCAACTTCAGCCAGTTCATTCAAGCTTTCCTGCTCCTGTAGCTCAATTACCTGTCTCAATGCCTAGTTCAATGGCCTATAGTTTTAGCCTTATCCAACAAGGCCTAGTCCCCAATCCCATTTACAGTCAAGGTGGAGCTCCTCACACCTCTGGACCATCACTTGCACAGCACAGTACAAGCCCACTTGCACAACACACTACAAGTCCACTCGCTTTGAATCTACCTGCTAATTTATCTCAGGTCAACAAGTCGTCACAACTTAGTCCGCCTGGGTGTAAAAGGAAAAGTGGTGGCAAGGATGGCAATGTTTCTAACAGAAAAAAGCCTAAAGGTCAGAATGACACACCTGCGGGTGGACAGCCTTTGTCTATTCCAGTGACTACTCCTCCAATCATCACCAACCCTTCTCCATATACAACTAGCAGCAGCAGTACAATATTTTCAAAACCTGTTACAGCATTATCTTCTGCATTGTCAACCTCCAGCCTTCCATCTATTAACCCTCTTTCTTATAATGACAGCTTTAAATCATTTGTAGAAACAACAGTTCAAATAGCATTCCTTCAGGATGAAAAGAAAGCCCAAGAAAAAGCTGAGAGAGAGAGAATGATATCAGTCCCTGCTATCAAACAGGAAGACAAAAAAGGGGATACTGCTCTTCATCCTGTTCCTAGTGGAACTCAAGTGGCAGCATTATCAATATCTAGGCATGACATACCTCCGATATCAGATTCCTACAATAGTCGCATTATGGAAACTATTAATAGGGTAGCCAATAATCAGTTGGACACTGACTCTGATACACTTAGTGCCTCAAGTCCACCTCCTCAAAATAAACCTGATAACAGCAGTCCTCTAAACAAAAATAGTAATTCTTCAGGCTCCAGTCATCATCATATGAAGAAGGCTTGGTTACAAAGACATGATGAAGACAAAAAATTTGAAGCGCAAGTATCTTCTTTATGTGAGGAAGATTCCAACACAGGCATTGGACATTCACGAGATGTAATTAGCTGTGTAGAGAATCCATCAATATCTGATCCTGGGCAAGAAAATTTGAGTGCAACTCCTGCAAATGTCATTGTGACATTGCCTAATGGTAATGTCAGCGATCTCAATCACAATATTGATGAATCTACCTCCTCTGCTTCTGAGTCAGAAATGCAGGTGAGTTCTTATTAAGGTATTGTGTGAGTAGAATCACTTTGTCTTAAGAAAATACATGTATATTGATTGCACATATGGCCGGTGAAATGCCTAAATGTTTAAAGAAATGTATTTTAGACCCAATCTTAGAAAAGGGTCCACAGAACTTGCAGTATACATGCTTTAAAATCTTAACTGATGGATGGATAGATTATGAAGTTGATTGCATAAAAGGTCATTGTAAATTGATATTTTTGCAACTAACTTTTGATACTGCAAACATGCAAAATATTAAGTTTTTGACTTGTACATTTTCTTAGACGCTTTTCACTGATTTTAAAAATGTTGTGTGCTTTCTGATTTTAGGAAATATTACATTAAAGCTTTTCCTGTCAACTAAAGGTTGCTTAGTTGAAATGTTTATTCTGGTGTTATGCTGTGACAAGTTGTTAGATGTACTTAGAATACACCCTTAGTCTATCCTTTCAACTTTGTTCACAGATTTGAATATTTTTATTAATTGAGCTTTTAAATTTTATTTACATAGTCTGGTTATTAAATCTTATGAAAACATTTGTAGGATTCTTCCAAAGACTCAGGGGCAAAGAAAAGAATTAAACCTCGTAAGCCCATTGTTGCATCTGCAAAGAAAAGTAAAAATGATTCAGATAAAGATTCCCCAGTATCCACTCCACCCCCATCAACTAGCAATAATAGCAGTAATGCTAGCATCTTGGGTAAAAAAAACAGCACAAATAAACACAATAAGTTGGAAAAGGAAAATGGTAAAATAAAGGTATATTGTTTTAACATTTTAAGTCCTATAGTTTAAAGAATTTTTTCAGTGTTAAAATTTTATGTGTGGTAGATAATTTTAAAGAAATCAATTTATCATTCTGATAGATTCTTATTTTTTCTCCCTTCACATTTTATTGCCTCTTGTATAATTTTCATAACAGTAGTGTACATATAATTTGTAATCTTGAAACATTTAAAAAAATGAATTTTTGTTGTTTATGCTAGGAAGAGCAAGGCTATGTTATATCAAAGCAGTCTCGTGATAACAGTCCTGTGCAACACAAACACGAAAAAAATAAAGTCTCTTTAATTTCTTCACTGCCAATGGTTTCCACTCCATCTCCACATTCTGAAAGGTCCAACCCTTCCCCAGCATTATCAGAGAGTAACACTGCCAATATGTCACCAGCTTCTTCAACATCTTCAAATAGCAGCAGTACTGTCACATCCAAATCTGGTAATAAAAATCTAAATAAAGAAAACAAAGATAAGAAAAAGTCAAGGAAGAGCAAGGAGGCAGGAACTAAAGACAACAAAAAAAGTAAATTTATTACTGGTTTTTTATTAAAATATTTATGAATACATTTATTCACTTGATTGTTTTCAAATTTGCACATCTCTAATTCTCTTCTTAATTTCAAAAATAGCATCATCTTTTAACAAACCTTTGGTGAAGATGACTGTGGCAAATTTGAAACGAACTATGGTTCCATTTATACAAGATGGCCCATGTAGTGAGATCACACCCAAATTAACAAAGTGTAGAGAGTGCAAGATGACACCGGTTCAGCGTAGCAAAAAGCAACCAAATATATTTTGCAGATTTTATGCATTCAGAAGGTACCCAATGTTTTAAGATTTATTTTTTTTTAGCATTTCATAAGTAAGTTTGCACAAGCAGTGGAAGTATAATTTTTTTTAAAACCTCCAGGCTGAAGTATAATCCCAGAGGCATAGTCACTATTCATGGATTTTCTGAACTGTCCGATGCAGATCCTGATGATATTGAGCCCTGGCTTCCACGTTTCCCAAGTAAGGAAATTTTTTTTTTTTTGTTTATTCATTAATAAATCGTATTTCTATTTTTCCGCATGAAGAATTTTCTGATAACATTTTTATTTTGACCTTAGTTGAAGAACCATATCTGGATGTGGAAAATTCAAAATTTATAATTGCTAAAGTTGGTGATAAGTTCTGTGAACTTGTAGAACAAGAAAGAGAAGCTAAATCATGGGCAAGAGATGATGGTAAGTAATGATTGGTGAAAAAATACTGCAGCATATGCTGTGGCCTGCACTCTCACAAAATATACTTCATATTGATGACTGAAGTTTTTAGTTTGGAAGATTACTTGTAGAAAAAAAGTACAGTGTTAGGTCTGTTGGAAA
The DNA here is from genome assembly GCA_021962125.1 of Bulinus truncatus. Lineage (NCBI taxonomy): Eukaryota > Metazoa > Mollusca > Gastropoda > Planorbidae > Bulinus > Bulinus truncatus. The sequence goes on along the minus strand of JAGDYQ010000013.1, from coordinate 6,468,584 downwards.
CCATACATTTCTGAACTCTTATAAGATGGATTTATCAATTCACTTAGCTGCCATTTGAATATAATTTAGAATAATAGTATTGAATATGATTTAATTGGTCTGACCAAAATAATTTGAAAGATAGTTCCTTTTATGGGCATTGTGTATTGTATACTAACATTTTACTTTAATTACCAAGTTTTTTCTTTTTTTAGATTTGCTATTAACAATTGGCAACTTTTATTTCAGCTAAAATAGTTTGGAAAAGGGCAGTAATGGGTGTTAGAGAAATGTGTGATGTTTGTGACACCACTTTATTTAATATGCATTGGGTTTGCCAGAAATGTGGATTTGTTGTTTGCCTTGACTGTTACAAAGTTCGTATAAAAGATAGCAAAAGTAAGTTGTTAGCTTTAAATATCCAATGTTAAATTCCTTTTTACCTCCATTGAAATTATTTTTTTTTGCCAATAAACTGCAAGTAATTTTTATTTATTTATTTATTTAGAAGCTTTGACGGATGATAAATGGTTAACTTGTAGTGCAAACAGACAAGCACACAAAGCTAGTGAGATGATGCTTACTCAGATCATTCCAAGTGATGGTTAGTATCATTAGTAACCAGTAACTTAATTTGCTGAGATACTATTTTCATTAATATGTTATGCTTACTTTGATTTTATTATTTCTAGCCCTCTGGGAATTAGGTAGATTGATACATGACATCCGTACAAAATGGTCAATAGCATCCAATTGTCCTTGTGGTGGAAGCAACTCTGAGAGCAAATTAATCCCCAAAAATGGCATTAATCAGGTATGATTAATATAATTGTATAGCACAATTTCTAATGGTTTACTGGGTTTTTTTTTAATGAAACAGATATAATTTCCAAATTTTTATTTCAGCAACTATTGATTGCTGTCAATGCTCGTAAACTTCCTAATGGCTTTGGTTCTGATGAACATAGGCATTGCAAATCTAAGAAACCTCAAGATAATATTCCTTTAAAAAACTTGGATACCTATAATCCAGACACTACTTCTTCACCTCTAAGCATTCTTGCAGAGATAGCTACAATGGAACCAGAATCTAAAATAGATAGCAAAAGGAAATCTAATGTATCAGATGAACTCTTGGAAGACACTGAAAAAAAGTCTGGCTGTTCCACACTTAGAGAGCTTTTGACTAAAACAGCTGGAAAGGTAATAATTGGTCTTTCTTTTTTTAGAACGTTTAATTATATTTAGTTGCCAATTTACCTGATATTCATTTCTGTTATCTGTAGCCAAAAGTAACTAATGATAAAAAAGGCAAGAAAGGAAGTGGATTAAGTACCTTAGATGATATTATTCAGTCTGTAGTGGAGAAAAGTTGCACAGATGGTGGCAGTGCTCCATTTAAATTCCTTCATTACACACCACGATTAGGTGGATGGAAAAGGGAGCTCCCCATTATGGTCCATAATCTAACTGAAACTAGTGTATTGTATCCTGATGTACCACACTCATGGTTGTGTGATGGGAGACTGCTGAGGCTACATGATGGTCATCATAAGGGAAATTTACAGATATTTCAGGAACAGTGGAAGAGAGGCCAGGTAGTCAATTTATTTCCACTTCATTCCCTTTGTTCTTTAACATTCAATTTGTTTCTTATAGTATATTAATCCATTGATATCTTTTAAAGCATTATATAGTCCATCATACATTTGAACTTGCGGATTGTTTTCTTTCAGCCTGTGTTGGTTTCTTGTGCAAATAAAAAAATGAATATCAATTTGTGGAAGCCTGAAGTGTTCAGTAAAGAGTTTGGTCATCTTGAAAATGAAGTTGTAAACTGTCGTACAGGAAATACTATTATAGGTCATACTATGGCAGACTTTTGGGATGGATTTGAGAACCTTTCTAGTAAGTTTATTTATTTTAATTTATGTATGTGAATGCATTTATGTCATTAAGATAAATCCACTCACTATATTAATGTATTAATTTTTTTTTTTTGCATTATTGTATGTACTTGTTGCTAGCTCTTTAACAAAAAGACTTGGTTTTATTGCTGGTAGAAAATGAAGAGCAAATAGTGGCTTATGCTCCCTGATCAAATAATAATACACAAAAAATCACTTTTTTTGAACTTCCAATACAAAAAAAAATCATTGAATCTTGAATTATTGTTATTAAACACATATTACCATTTGAATACTAAATTGTATAGCCTTCTGATTTCATTATATTGGTTTTAATAAAATCTTGCATTATGTGGCCTATAGGTTCTCTTTACTTGTATTTCCTAACCATAATTTAATGTTTTTGAAAAATATGTATAACACTATTTTTTGCAATAAAATGATTATTACAATGTGTTTATCTAATTAAAAGAGGCTTGCTCTTATGGATAATGTTTCCATGACTGAATCTTGTATTGTACATGTATTTTTTATAGTTTGTTATTTATACAGTTTGGCACACAGAGTATAAATTATACAAAATGCACATCCCTTATTTGGATTACATTTTCTGGCCTCTGCCATATTCATTTTTCAACTCCCATTGTTATTCTTTATTGTATCATTGTTTATTGAGCATATTAATATTTAGAATTTCAACTCTGATATAGCAAAGTATATAATTGTTTAAACAAAACTTACTGTCCCAAACAGTGAATTTTAAATATATTAAACTTAATCAAAATCTTTTAAGGGAAGTGATACTTTTTTCTTAAAAAATTTCCTTTAAAAACTGAATGCAACAAAAAAAAGTCCTTTGTTACAAGCCACTACATGTATTTGTTTAAAAATTGATGCACATTCTGTTAATATAATTTACTCTGGTTTGACACTAAAAATATGCCTCATTTTTTTGTACTTAGATCGTCCTGTGGATGAGAATGATGAGCATATGTTGCTTAAATTAAAAGACTGGCCTCCAGGAGATGATTTTAGTGAACTTCTGCCATCTAGATTCCAGGATTTGATGCAAGCACTTCCACTTCCAGAATATACTCAGAGAAATGGAAAATTAAATCTAGCTTCTCGTCTTCCTGACTTTCTTGTTCGTCCAGATCTTGGGCCAAAGATGTATAGTGCTTACGGGTCATCACAGTTCCCAAAAGAGGGAACTACCAATCTACATTTAGATATATCTGATGCTGTAAATGTAATGGTATATGTTGGTATTCCATGGGATGGACAAGGTGGCCGCAAGGCACAAGAAGAAGGTATTGCAGATTTCTTGAGATACTTCGTATTATTGAAATAGTTTTTTTTATGTCTTGCTGTCACAGATCTCAGCCTATACCAATAACATCTATTATGCACAGATTGCAGTTTTTTTGTTTTTTTTTTAACTTGTTTCACTCCTCCTGATTCCATGTTTCTATAAACTATATTTAGCAGTAATAGTTAAACTTCCATAAAGAGCAGATAATAATCTGGTTTTGGTGTTATCAGTTAAAGTTTTTTCATATGTTTTGGATGAAATATTATGCATATTTAGAGTAATAATACAGGTTTGAATGTACATTATGCTGATATTAATATAGTAATTAAATGCATTTTAATTTGCCTTTATATGGAAAATAGTCGATGATTTTAAGGAAATTATGAATTAATTCTGTTTACTTCACTTTTAAAATTTTTGGAAAATAAACTATTGTGTGATATTATTTTTTTCCCAGAGTTCAGTTATTATATCAACATGTTAATTATTCTCTAAAGATTCGTTACCCATTTCTTTGTTTGTAAAGGCTATTAAGTTATATTATGTAAGGCTTTTTTTAAATTAATTATTTAAACAAAGAACATCCTATTTTGACAGTATCTTTCTTAATTCAATATTGGGGAAGTGATTTTAGTCACAGGGTTCACGATCTAAAGGGTTGAATGTTTAATCATAATAATGTCTCATGAACCTCATAAAAGTATTTTTATTTTTCAGCTGCTGTTAAAGCCATAGATGATGCTGGTTGTGACAGTATCACCAAGAGAAGAGTAAGAGAAGTCCATGAAATTCCTGGGGCTCTTTGGCATATCTATGATGCTCATGATGCAGATAAAATCAGAGACTTCTTGAACAAAGTAAATGTCTAATAATTTAGCTAGGGTATTGTCTTGTATACTTTCAGTTTAATTTTTTTTACTCAATCACATTTACAAACTACAAACGTAGTTGTTTATTTAAAACCATAACATTATGTGTTAAATAGGTTGCAAAGGAACGAGGTGAGATAATTGAAAAAGATCATGATGCCATTCATGACCAGAGTTGGTATTTGGACAAAGAGCTTTGTGACAGACTTTTGAAAGAGTATGGAGTTCAGGGCTATACTATTGTCCAGTGTCTGGGTGATGCCATTTTTATTCCTGCTGGAGCTCCACATCAGGTCATTATTTTTCTACTACTGAAAGTTTTTCTTTTTATGACAAAATTCATAATATGCCCTACTCTATGACTATGTAAATCATTTTTTTCAGGTCCGTAATCTTCACAGCTGTGTTAAAGTTGCAGAAGACTTTGTATCTCCTGAACATCTAAACCACTGTTTCCGCTTAACTCAAGAATTTCGCCACTTATCAGAGACACACTCTAACCATGAAGACAAGTTACAGGTAGTTAAATATGCATTGACTTTAGGGCTTCTGATATTTCATCATGTTCATTTTCCTATACCTTACCAATTCTTTTTTCTCTGATTCAGGTCAAGAACATTATTTATCATGCTGTAAAGGATGCAATAGCTGTTTTAAGGGAACATAATCCAGAAGATGAATAAGAATCTGATTTGCTATAGACCTATGTAATCTTCCGTCTATCATGTAATTGATAACAGCACAACTTTTGCAGAGAGCATTTTACGAAACCTTGACTCAATTTTCAAACTAAATGAAACTTTTCAAACTGTATACGGCCATTAGACTTCTGACAGAAGCTGCAGGCTGTGGTAATTGTAAAGACTAAAAGCATCACATGTATTGGAAACATTTCAAGACTTACTTCGTTTGTTTTTTTCACCATGTTTGTCTGTGATTCCATATTTTTGATGATTGTCATTTCTTAAACCCTTAAAAATGACATTAAAATGAATGAATGTTAATTTGGATCATGTTGCTCTTGTTTTTCTTCTGTTGACAAAATAATGTCACTGTACTGTCTGGTAATTAGTATCATGGTTGTGACAAAAATGGCAATTATTTTTTAACAGTGCTGTCATACCTCTACAGAATATTCAATAAAAATGAAGCAAAATGGTTTATTGTAAATTAAATTTCTTTACAGAAAAATGTATGTAGTATGTGTGCAAAGACACAAGCATAAAACATTGAAAACACTTGTGACCTTTTTATTCATTACATATTGAAGGCACAAATCTTTCTTAGCCATTTTGCTTTCACACATTACCATTTTAATGCTACGTATTGGAGTCATTTTCATTTACAATACAGTGACTGTTTTATCCCAGTGTGTACTTTATATTACGAAATAGATGTGAGCTTGACAATGTTTCTCTCTGCTTAATATTCATCATTAAAACTTCACAGTAAAATCTTGCAGAACTGTACATAGCAGAATGATAATATAATATATCCTATGTAGATATGTAAGATTACAAATGTTCGATATAATAAACTTGTTTCTGTGATTGTTCTCATAATATTTGATGTATTGGTAGATGAAAAAAATGTGATTTTTTTTTTTATTATGTTGGGTTTTTTATCTAGCTATTTTTTCTTCGCCTAAATGTTAAAAGGCAAACCTAATTTGATTTTATTTTCTCATAATTGCCATTAATGTTGGCTTTATTTTTCATTTGAATTTGTTTTTCTTTCATTATGTATTGATTATTGTTATTTAAAAGAAATTGATATATATACATATAATATTTGTATTACTTCTGTTATGTCATCGGTTTGAAATTCACTTGAAGTTTTAAATCAGTGATGTGTATAAAAATTAATAAAAAAAAACACTTGAACACTTCAATTGATGTTCAAGAAAAAAAATAATTCATGTAAACATTAAATGTGACATTGAGGTTATTATGGGGCCATATTTTTGTTTTATGCCCAGTGTTCATTTTGATGCAGTCTAAATGGCCAGAATGTTAAGTTTGGATTGGCTTGTATGTTGATTGTACATAGGGAAAGAATGTTGAGAATGTCCTGAATCGTGCTTAATATCACACATAATACATATTGCTCAGTATCTAGAGACGTGCATAATTTTTTTAGGTAAAGACGTTTTTTTTTTTTTAGAACATTTGCTTCTTGATAGAATAAATAATAAATTTGTTTTTAAAAGAAAGATTTGCTTACTTTTTTCATGCCTTTATTCTAGTAGAGATAGGTCACTTTATTCTGCCTTATTGAGAAATACTAATATATGCTAATTGTGAGTTAGGTGTAAAATGTCATTATTTTTCTGATATAGATGTCAAGTCTGTGATGTATGAAAGGTTGAGAATGGCAGCTGCCGAAGTGAAATCATTGCTTGAAGAAAGGGTTGTGTAGTGTAACAGCTAGAGGATTTAGTTTTGTCTTGTACACATTAATTACCAAACAAATGAATCTAAATAAAGTTCTTTGAAAATGATGCTTTTTTATTAAATGATTCAAAATGTTGTGTTCTTCCCGTTCCCAGTCACACTGGTGGTAATTCTAAAATATGTGTTAAGAATAATGATATAGGTTGTTTTTTTTATTAGAATTGATACATTTCACTTAAAAGGATTAATTGTCCTGCACCTTGCATATCAACCTTTTGTGACTTGAGCCTTCAAACTATTTCACCCATTTGAAGTATCATGTGATTTTTAGATTATTTTTACAACTTTATGAATCAAATGAATCCTAATTTTTCTAATTAATTAAAAATATTTTTTTATATACCATAGGTCTTCCATCCAACTTTCTACCCACCCCGAAATGTGTGTGCTTCAATGGGATAACACTGAAATAAAAAAAGTCATTGTCAGTTCGAATAAAAACTAAACCAATTGTCTAAAATGTTTCTGCAAAGTTACACTTCCATTTCAGAGGAAAGGTTGTTTTTTTTTATATAGACCCGATACTAAATATATTTTTTTAGCACTTAAATTGAGCCCAGATTCATGTGTTTACTCTAAAATCTGCTTTCTTACTACTCAAATAGGAGGAGCACAAGTACTCCGGTATATGTACATAGTACTTTAGTGACATTTGGGGAAAAAAATCTTAACTTCAGTCACTTATGTGCTCATTGATGCAAGAAGGTGGTAGCATTTTGAAAGTTCAGTGCTATGATAAAATCATTTCAGTGGAAAAATTATTATATAATAAATGGACAGATCGATTTACATATCTTTAAAAAAAATCGATTTATTAGATTTGTATTGCCGTCAGCTGGGGGAGTGGGAGCATCTGCAAACACAAAACATATACTGTTACTGTTACAGGCAAACATTCGAATTTCAAATAGTTCAAGTTTTGAGCCCCCTTTTATTGTAATTGTAATGATATAGATTGATTAGTCGCTGATCCTCAAATCTCGATTTTTCAAATTTTTTTAGCCTCTGGAAATCGGCTGCATCTTTCATTGTTATGTATAGAATCCGAAGACTCACCCGTCACATGGCAAGTGAATCAAAGAAAGCTTACCAATAAATTAAATACATGATATATTTTGATATTTTTTATAAGCACTTAAAGCATGTATACAGAGGCGCCCATAGATGAGAAGATCCTTTGTGCGGGGCCTGAAACCAGGACCGCTTTATCATCTGGGCACAGTAGGCACTGTACCTAGGGCCTACGAAAGCCAAAACATAAAGTGAAAACAAGTTCAGATTGCCAGTAAAATTTAATAATGTTTGTATTAAAGTAACTATATATAACCGTGTGAGATGAGCAAGTCAAACTGCAGTGATGTAGATCTGTAAATTACGGTATGTTAACTTTTCAGCTCTTTGTCTTAGCAAAGTCACATATGATGTCCCCAAATGTCATTTCCCTCAACAAATTCTTTTCAATGGAAAGTAATGCCATGGAGGATAGTCGTATTTGTCCCATCGTTGACCAAAGATACGTTTTTATCAATTTGAGTTTAGAAAAGGAACGTTCCCCTTCAGCACTTGTTCCAAAAAATTGATAGATAGATCCGGAATGCAATATTTACATTTGGAAAACTTGTCACCAACCTATTATGTATTTGTGATGTAAGCATTTCAGCCATATTTTTCTTGTCAGCAAACATCTTTGAGAACAAAAGAAATTCATCAGTAAATGCCTCTATCCAGATATGATTAGTACATCTCAACTAGCGACTTGGCTTTCGAAACTGTTTGATCAGTTGACAGAGATCTGACCAGAAGAAAGTTGAACCCTTCATGTTGTGTTGTGTATGCTGCTCGCCGTTTTCCCATCTCAGTAATAACTCTATGATAACATAAAAATACTGAGTACGGAATTTTTCACGAGGACTCATACCTAAAACAATATCATTATAATCCACAATTTCATCATGAAATCGGTGTCGCTGTCGTTTGCGTTGTGTACATTCTTTATAGTCCGTCTGTGAGAGCTCTTTTGTTATACCTTTGTTGACAATATAAATTTTTTGGAACAAGTCTTTCCAAATCACACACATTAATGTTGTCTCGAAATGGTCTTGCAGTCAAACAGCTTGCACACATAACAAAACATAAAACATAACAAAACACTTTACCCGTTGAAGGACAATAGAGAGGTGAGTATCGCGTGACAATTTCACCATTTGTTAACGTTCTAGCAAAATATTTGTGCATGCATATCTGACTTGTCACCAAATTGTCTACCCTTTAATGTAAAATCTGACTCCAAATTTTGTGAAGGAAGATGTTCAGCATTACAACTTCTTAGATGTGCAGTTATCTCCCAATCAGCTGGATCACTTGAATAACTATTCTTTGTCATGTAGCTCATGCTTCAAACCGGCATCTCCTAATATACAGTCTGAGTCTGTAGGCAAATCAAACACAACAGCTTCAGCATGACCCCTTAACAGACTTCGCAGATACCTTTTCCTAGGTAACACTTGTTTCGGTTGTTTCACTTTTTTTTAGCTCAGTCCGGCAATATTATTTCTGGTATTGCGGGATTGTTGGTGTACATTGTGACCGTGGAAGTAAATGAAATGTCATTATCACTAGTATTACTAGTTTTACCAGTAATGCAATCAAGTGTCTCTGCTCATAAATTGCAGCAACTAACCCCGAATCTTTTTCAATGCTTTTTCTATCTCCTATTTCTTCCGCTTCACAAATCCACTCTCGTGTTTCCTCTTATATCCATCAGACATGGTTATCTAAAAGTACTTGCGTTACTTTTTAAAATATTGTAAGAATAAAGAAGCACACGATTAACGATAAACAACGAATGCGAAGCGCATAATGTAGCACCGGAATTACTACGTCATCACCACATAGAGTCTGCATAGAATAATTAACAATGCAGAAAGTTCATTTCGATTTCAAATCGCAAAGAAATGCGGGTGCATTCTTGAAAAATATTTTTTAAAAAAGTTGGGGAGGGCCTACGACTTTCAAAGTGCCTAGGGTCTACGATGACCTTAAAACGGTTTGGTTTTTCTCTTGCAACTGTTAGGTAACGATAAAAATAATCGCAATGCGCGGGCTCACTCAGACGCAGGAACAGGCCAGTAGCCAGGTCAAAGTAAGCAGGGGGGCACCAATACCCAGCAAGGGGGTATCTTCTCATTTTAGGTACTTTTTCTTTATTTTTTCCTCTTTTTCTTCTTTTTAAGTGGGGGTGGGGGCACTCCACACCTAGCGGCCCCCCAGTGCCCCCCTTGGCTACGGGGCTGCGCAGGAACCCACCATGGCCATTTTTAGTTCAAGAAGGTTGCGCACCCTTGTAGGCGAGGGCATGGCAGGGACTCCATGAGATGCGGAGCTTTGGGTGGTCGCCCCTGATGCCTCTAAGTCCGTTACTGGGAGTTCATTTCGATGACGCCCTGTTTTTAAAATATTAATTGTTTGCATACTTAAACAAGAACAAAAAACCCACCACAGCATCGAAAAAAAAATGTAAAACCAATAGTCCCGAACGGAAATATAATACATGTATATATGTTATAATAGGCATAAAGATAGCACGTGTGCAAATGGAAAGGACTAAAATACAAAAACACAGAAAATTTCTTGCCATGTTTGTATAATCAGGCATTTTAATATATTTAGCTCGGTTTCCAATTCGTTCGACTTTTAATCAATTTAAATTTTGAAAAGGGCGAAGGCGTCATTAACGCCACTGCTTGTGGACAGGCCCGCCGACAGAAATTTCGGGACCCTAGACAGGGCTGTCATGGGCCCCCTGGCATAAACCTCCAAAGTATCTTTAGGTTATGAGAATTGAAAAATTCACAGATCATATACTTTGTACTTATACTTTAGATAAGTTAAACAGACACATCATACAAGGTGTGGTTTTATTCAGTTGCTATTTGAAAAAAAAAATGTATTTTAAGTTAATTGTTTAAATTAAACTATAAAACAGTTTAATTGTAAAATTTTTATTCATTGTTTTTAAAAAATAAACTCTCCTTGATTTGGCTAAAGTAAAATTGTTAATAACATCATCAAAATTTAATAAATTCGCCAAATCATGCTCAATCGCAAGAGCTGCAAGACCGTTCAATCTGCCTTGCTTCATGGTTGATCGCTGAACACTTTTAATTTGCTTTAGCTTGCTGAATGTTCTTTCTGCAATTGTTACAGGAATTGTACAAAAGATCCGTAATGCAATAGCAATATTTGGGAATACATGTATAGATTCAAACTTCAACTGGTAAATCTTATTCAGCAGTTTTATGGTATGAAGGTTTACACTTTGTATGCTCTCTGAATAAATTGACTTAAGATGTTTTACTTCTTCAATTAAATCACTGCTTACATCTTTCAATAATCTTTGTCATATTCTTTGCAGAAATTAGAGCATTTCTTTTCCAGATAAGTTTCTCCCATTTCTGGAAACCACCACAGAAAATTGAAAGAATTGTTAATATCCCTTGCCAATTAAAAACGCTCTGTTAAACCAGATATAGCACTATCAATAAGTTTATAGAACATGTTTAACTTTAAAATCATCATCCACTTCATGTGCACTCTTTTCTGGCATATGTTGACTTTCATAATAAAAAAAGTTTTCGTCGTTTTGGGCGTTTTTCTGGAAGTTCTGTTTCACATGGCAAGTCAGACGACATAGCTGCCAGTGGCGCATTTGCCCCCCCCCCCCTTCTTCCCCCGAAATAAAAAAAATTAAAAGATTAGACCAAAATTAGTTTAAAATAAAATACAAATATATAAATAATGTGATTTTTAAAACAAGTGATTTTTTTGCCCCCCCCCTTGAAAGTTAGGTCTACTTGCGTCTCTGATAGCTGCTGCCGTTATTTTTGCTTCTGCTAGCAATCCATCCCATTTATCACGTAGATCCTTCAGCTCTCCAAGCAGACTGTCAATGTTTTCTACTTCTAAAACAAGTGTGGCTTCTCAAGCTTGAATACCTTTGTTTCAATTGTTTATTGTAACTAAGATTTCGAGCCACATTGTAGCTATTAAAACACATGATTTCATAAAATGCTCAATTCCTTGCAATTCAGTTTTACTTTCTTTTTTTAGTTTTTTACATTTAATAATTGCGTGTCTGGTAATTGGCGGGTGCTTTGCAATAGGTTTCACACTTTCCACACGTGCCAACCATCTAGTTTGGGAAAGATTTTGCAGTGAGCATCAAGTTAATCTTTGAAGAATTTCTCATCGTTAAGGACTGTACGCAAACAATTATACCATTTTTGAAAAAAAGTTATAACGTCATTACAACATTCTGCAGCATGCAAACCGCACAAGTTTAAACTATGTGCGCACAGTTTGAAAATTTCGCTAGAGGATATGAATGCGCAATGATTGCCTGTTCTCCTTTAAACTTTCCTGCCATATTTGATCCGTTGTAGTACCCCTGACCTCGACAATCATCTAAAGAAATTTTGTTTTTCTCCAGTTCATATTTGATCATATCTGCAATATACTGGCCAGTTTTTTTTGTTGTTATAATCAACAAATGCAAGAAAACGTTTTTTGACAATAAATGTTGAATTGCAGTTTTGTACATAACTCATAACAAAAAATGCTTTTTATTTCAGAAGAGGTTAGTACTGATATGGTATTATTATTATACAATATACAAAATATTGAAAAATACCATATAAAAATAATAAAACAAGTACGGCAATCTACAGATGCCTGAAGTTTAATCTGATTGTGATTAAGTTCAGCTCAGTTATAGTTGAAAAAAAAACGTAAATAATACACCTTTTATTTCTGATAATAATATTTTCAAAAGTTAATTGGCGAGCCCAGTCCGGGCCCCTGGGCATTTGCCCCCCCCCCTCCGGCAGTACTGCTTGTGGATATGAAAGGCATACACTAGAAGCTAAATAAACATTCATACGTAGCGGCGTACCGTGGGTATCGGCCGCCCAGGGCGAAAGACGATTTTGCCGCCCTCTCATTTAGGTATTTCAATTAAATCTATAAATTTTTGCCTCCCCCTTAAAAAGTATTAAAAAGTGCCGCCCGGTGCGGACCGCACCCACCGCCCCCCCCTAGGTACGCCACTGCATTCATAAAAATGTTATTGATGTATTCCTTGATATTAGAACTGACAGGTTGGTTGAAAAGTATGTAAGTATTATAAATCAAATTTTATACTTCAGAAGTAGGAGTTCGGAATAAAGATGGATCATTAGCGGCGTTGATTGCAATATACCTAGATATGTTACAATATGTATGTCTTTACATTTAAGATAAATAATTTAATAATCTATATATCTAGATGGGCAACTACGGTTTTATTTTTAGTAATGATAATTTATATATTAATATAATTTATGTTATATAATGCATTTTCTTTTTACATGTTATTTAATTTTAATAACATATTATATACATGTATTTCAAGAAAGAGTCATTTGATAAAATAATAATGTGCACCCACCAAATAAACTCTCGAATACCGAAGTAGGCATATGTCGATGATATGATTTGCGCGCTCTCGATAAATAGGAAATGAATTAAGTTGCCAAAAGGAATAGAGATAATGTCAATTGAAAATTAAATCTCTTAAAAATCTAATCCTCGAAAGTATAAAATAACAATTAACGTGCTATTTGTCTTTGACACAAATTAAGAACAATAATTTATTCATAGACATGCCATACATTTATTAGTGTACAATAGTTTACAAGCCATTCCATTTTCGAGTTGGCACCTTGGGTGCACCCAGAGCTTAAAAACAAACAAAAATGGCTGATTCGTCCAATAAAGATGAACCAAATAAAAAGTTTTTCTACCATGAACATGCTTCCAAACTTCTTAAATCACTGAATGAATCGAGAGATAGACCAAATTTATGCGACGCTTTGGTTAAAATAGGATCTAGTGAGATACCAGTTCAGAAAAATATTTTGTCGGCAGCCAGCCATTATTTTCGGTCGTATGATCTTATTTTCTTTTAATTTACTTTATATACTATTATTTTTGAAGCTAATTAATAATCTAGTTTAACATTTGTTACTAGTTTTAGATTAGTTCTTATATTTCTCATCAACAGCTTAGTCGCCTTTACCCATACCTAATAAATACTAACAATTCTTATTCAGAATTTCTTAACCTTACCATTTCATTTAACAAAGTGGCTACGCTTACGTCAAGCGCCTTCTATTATTATATCTATTGACATAAGCCGGAAAAAAAAATACGAATTACGTCTTGATGTTACCGCTGCCACTGCGTAAACAAAAAGGGTTAGGGGTTAGGGTTAGGGATAAGGTTAGGGTAGGGGTGTGGAGAAATATCTATTGACGTAAGCCGGAAAAAAAAATACGTAGCCTGTCCGTTTCATTAATGATTTTATCAGTTCTCAATTTCTTGGTCTTCTTGGACAGTAGCTAAAATCATACTCAAATTATATAAACTAGGCTAATTATTAGCCTTTAGTTTAACATAGTTACTAAAGTTAGGCTAATAAATTGTCTACTAATAGTAATAGACAATTGTTTAATTGGAAGCTTTGCTAATTAGTAACATTTTTTATAGAATAGAATTTAAGAATAAAACTAATTTTTGTATTAACTCAGTGACTACGGGACCAACCAACAGGACTCCATATTTTTTTTTCCGGGGTCCAACTATAGATGTGCGCAGCATGCGCGACTTTAGGGACTCCGTATGTTTGCATTACATATGTAACATACCTGCTGTGATAGTGAAATTTGAAGATTTTGAAATATGTTCTTGGGTGACTTTAAAGGTGTTCTCTTTCTGGAAAAATATAGTATGACTTATGTAAATGGTGGGATAACTTTTGTCAGCTAAACTGGTTAAAAAGAACTTCAGAGCAAATATAAATATGCAACTACTGCAATTATAGGCCTTCCCAGCATAAATGCACCAGTAGAGTGATCTTTCTCCTTATTAATCATACTAATTTTGAAATCTCTGACCATAGTCTCTCTCCTTTTCCTACTTGGCATCCAGAAAATTTGATTCGATTACTTGATTAAAGCTGATGCAAAACTGAGATATGTCCTGGTTAATTGGGATGTCTGGTCACCGTAAACCTATATGACATATAGGCATTCCTTACGGCAGAAGTATTAGGATCCCCACATTGCGTTTTGTACATTTTGAGCTATTTTAGTTTAGTCTTTAAAATTAAAAAAAAATATTACATGTTTTATTCAGTTAAAAGGCATTAAAGAAACATATTATTTCCACACAAAACATCTTAGGTATACACTGAAACCATTCTGCCTCTTTACATAATAGAAAATACATGTACCAGCATAATGAAGACTTCGTTTGCATGAAAATTTCCTTTAAATATTTTATAAACATGTTACACTCCCATTTTAGTTTCAATTTACACAATTTCTGTAGTTTGAAGTATTTTGTACTAAAACTTTTTATTAATTATAACATTTTTAAATTTTGTATTTCAAAAGATAGCTTATTTCTTTAGTTAGAGTTAATAAATATTTTGCATTAAATGTAAAGAAAAGCATTTTAATAAGTACTTACAAAACTTAATTTTACTCAAGTGAATTGTTTAGAAAAAATTCAAAAGGAGTATTACCATAGTTTCTGCCATTTAAAAAATAAGTTTACATGCTGAAATTGTTCTCGCAACTGCACCAAAGTACATATATTACACAGAAGATTCAATGACTTAAATAATGTTTCGTTGTTCATTTCTGTGACATTTTTCAGGGCCCTTTTTGATTATGATGACCATATCACTAATAGCACTAAAGAGAAACAAGGCATGTCAGTGTCAACAGTGTCCTTAGGAAATATGGGAATAGATGAGCATACGTTCAGAAGCATTTTAGATTTTATTTATACAGCTGAAGTAAAGTTGAACCCAAGCAACATTCAGGATATGTTACAGGTATTTTTATTTTTTACTTTTAAATACATTTAATGAACCAGCAAAATTATCAAAACAATTTGTGTTTGAATATTGAAGAGTTAAATTATTATAAATATCAATGTTGTTCAATTCAACAGATAGACAACTTGCAAATAAAGCCTTATAACCCAATTTTTGTAATAGTGCACTATATAATCTATATCAATTATAATTTACCATTATTAACGATATATAAGCAAAAATTGCTTAGGGATAATGCTTTAATGGTTTAGTTTGGCAATTTTATCTTTCCAGGCTGCTGATCAGCTGTTAATGCCTGATTTAAAAGAAATCTGCTGTGAATATCTGGAGACTTGTATCAATGCACAGAACTCAATTGGTATTTTGGACTTCACATCTCAGCTCTCATGTTCCTGGCTGCATTTAAAAGTTTCGCAGTATTTAGACGCACACTTCATGTGAGTCTTGACTCATGAACTGCATCTAAAAAATTTGAAAGCAAATCATCATTCTGTGGTGTCTTTAATTAATGTACAGTTTTATATATCATTTCTTTTCTAAGTGTCTTGCCAATCAATCCATTGCATGATTGATTCTTATATTTTACTGGACAGCTATTCTGCTATAAGTATATTCTTAATGGAACAAATCACCTTTCACAATAGAGCGTTATTACTTATTAATAGATAGTCTATTTTTTATTAGATTTAATGTCAAATACTACATTGCTTCTACAAAGTTAGATTTTATTATATTTCTGTATAATAGATTTTACTGTTCTTCATTTTAAATATAATTTGAGGGTATTAAGAAACAATGGGCCATTTATAATTATAACACTTTTTTTTTTTGTTTCCCTTATTCTGAATGAAAATAGCTAATAAATTTGTATTGTTACTTTTTTTCATCATAGTGAGGTTAGTCAATATGATGAATTCTTACGTCTAGATGAAGAAAGGGTTGCAAAGCTATTGTCAAGGACCACCATAGACGTTAAAAAAGAAGATGAGGTTCTTGATATTATTCTTCACTGGTACAGATTTGATCCTTTGAACAGAGGAGACCAAGCTATAAACATAATGATCAAAGCCTTATATGCTCATCAGTTGAGTGATGAAGTTTTGAATAAGTGCACTGAACTTAAAGATCAGTATGGGCAAAAATTTCTGGAGGCTATATTGAAGTTAAGGGAAGAGCAAAGGAACAACCCATTTATTTACAGGGGCTTCACAAGAGTTATAGTAGCATGTGGAGGAGAAGGATCATGTCCGTAAGTTATCTTTTTATTCATTACACTTGCAGCAATATCCAACCATTTAAAATAACAAATATTATTTAAGAAATTTTCACACGTTGTTCTCCTGAAGAGTTGATAAATAAATTTTCAGGTGTGGATCTGTCAATATGAACTAATGTATATTTAACATTTTTCTGTTTTATTGATGATATGCTTCCAAAAATTTGGACTCATGCATTAGACTTACTTTTACCCAACTCTGTTGCACAAAAAATATTTCAACATTTCAAATGCCAATGCATCATCCCACCAATGAATTTAATGAAAATAGTTTTACACTAGATATGTTTATATTAAAATTTTTACTCTTTATAATATTCTGGTAGTGACAGAGATGATTGTGAAATCAAAAACTATGTTCGATGTGTCCAACCTATCAAGAGCAAACATACAGCCAGCTGGATTGATCTCGCTCCAATGTTAACCCCTCGATGCGGCCATGGATTAGTTGAAGTTGGTAAGATGCCTCCAATAGAATTACTTCATGCAGTTCTTTGAAATGTATTATTCAAAAGTTTCCAACTAAGTTAATTTCACATTAAAGTGTAAAACCTAATTTATCATAAAATATATTCACTCTCTATTTTTTTAGGAGGATGTCTTTATGTAGCTGGTGGTCGTGATAGTAACTGCTACATTTTAAACAGCTGTGAAAAGTATGACCCATTTACTAACACTTGGACACATGTAGCACCAATGAATCATGCTAGAGTAGGTTTTGGGTTAGTTGCCATAGAAAATATGATTTATGCAATTGGTGGAAGCAATGACATGACGGATCCTTTGACATCAGTTGAAATGTATGATGTCTTTATTGACAAGTGGAAGCCTCTCCCTGATATGATCATGAAACGAGCCTGGGCATGCTACGTGGCTGCAGGACCTAAAATATATGTCCTTGGTGGTGGGATAGTTGGCAAATTCTATGAGTCTGTTGAGGTCTTTGATACACGCTCTCTAACATGGTACGCAGTGTCCCCTATGAGGGAAAGGAGATGTGATGCAAGAGCAGTTGCAGTTGGGAATGATATCTATGTGTTTGGAGGTTTCCGCAGAATCGAGTGTCCAAGTGCTGCCCATTCTGGTCACAACCTGAAGCTCTGCGGGACAGAATTCTACTCAGAGAAGAATGACTATTGGATGCCCATTCAGAACCGGTCTGTGGCAAGCACAGTGTGTGCGGTAGGGGAAAGCACTAGCATCAGTGGGGTGCTGTACAATGATGATGATATTCTAATTGTCGGTGACCTGGACATGGGTGGTGGTGAGATCCACACGGTCAGGTCGTTCAACAGACACACCAACTCATGGGACTGTGTTGTGGTCACAAGACCCAAGCTGCAAACAAGATATCAGTGTTGCTTACTGTCTTTACCTAGAAACCTATTGTATAAACTGCTATGGGATCAGGGTAAACTAAACTACTCTGATATTTTGGTTTGATAGGAATCAGTTTAGCATCACTTAAATCTAATAACATATATATATCTGCCCGCCTTCTAATGAGGGTTATTCCTTTAAATTTGAAATATAATAGAATTAAGTCAAATTGTATGCCAAAAATTTCAATCCAGGAAAAAAAAGAAATTTGCAAAAAAATAAAGCTCAACTTAAATGAATTTTTATATGCAGTCATATTGTAATGTTTCTTATTTTATTTGACAATATCAGTGGATGGTAAATATTCACTCTTCACTTATAATGTATTTAATTCAATAAAAAGCTATATATACATATACACTCTGCGAAAATACATTTGATTGTATCTATTTTTTTTTGTTTTGTTTTCCCTGCTTAAATTTTTAAAGTTTTTTAATTTTATATCAAACATGGCTTGTTTAACTTCTTACTACAGTACATAATCATAATTAGCTGACTTTGATGTACTTTCTACAACCATACCTTTCATGTACAGATATTTCATAGTTTAAGATCAGTACAATTTTTTATACTTTTAAAACACTGAACCTGCCATAAGCACATTTACAATTATTTCATTGTTTAAGATCAGTAAAATGTTTTAGCCAGTCACCAAACCTTCTATTTACAAATAAGCCACGCTAACACTTTCAATTTGGTGTGTGTTTTAGTACTAGCTTCTGAGATTGTTTCTATTTTATGGTGGTGTGGGTCTCATGAACATATATGTAAATATTTCCCAGCATTCCATTGTATGCATGTTTCGGTTAGTTGTTTTGACAAAACTCCTAGTCTATTGTCAACTGTACATGTTGACTATTTCAGTCAAATTATTGTGTAAATAGTTTCTAACAAAGCTTTTGGAAATTAATTTAATTTGAAAGTAATTACTTGGTAGGTATCTATTTTTCAAATTAATTTATTATGACAATCGTTACAGCATTTTTTTCACAGTAATTTAATTTGAAAATCATAACTTAGTAATTATATTTTCATATTACTTCATAATTTTGTTAATCTACTAAAAATTGTAAGGTAAATTATAATATTCTAGGCTAATCTATTTCTCGACTAGATCACCCTATGTTTTCAATGTTCTTAATTGACAGACATGAAATGCTGTTTATAGTGTTATAGCAGTATAACATTTTATTTGACACTGACACAATTGTGGGATTCTGGATTTTATTAAGAAATATTTTTTACTGGTAAAATATTCAGTACATTTATTTATATACACTCAGAATTCTTTATGCTGAAAATTGCAAAAATGGATCTCAATATAGAGTAAATGTTTAGAAGAATAAACTAAATGACAACAAACTAAATGACAACACGTACTTGGCAAGGGTAATCACTGTAGGATTGTTTTGATGGATACTATCTGTTACAATACTATCTGTTACAATACTGTCTGTTACAATACTATCTGTTACAATACTGTCTGTAGTCATTATGTTCCCAAAAAATCCTTTGATGAAGAAAATAATCTCATCATCTGATGTGGGGTAAGAGGGGTGTGGCTTAATTAAGTTTAGTTAAGTACAGTGTGTATTTATAGTTTAGATAGACTTTTAAAATTATCTCCTCCATTTGACCACCTTCTGAATGCATGTAGATTTTTGAATAAGTTTGATTATCTCTGATGTTGTAACAATAAGTTAAATTTTATTTGTCTTGTAGATTAAAAACAAATCATGGCATTTATTTTTGTTTTATCCAAAATATTTGTTGTACTTGTAGAACAGTTCATATATACGTTTGATAAACTGATTTATACAGATGAAATATTTCATATGCTCCCTGAAGATGATGCATTGTTTGTTCTTTTCGAACTATATAGAAATATTTTATTAGTTATTTTATTATTAATCACCTTATCAAATGCTTAACATAGACATAGGTGTGTATAAATCATATTATGTACAAAGTGGCTAGGTGTGTATATATATCATATGTATGTACAAAGTGGCTAGCTTCTATTTATTTTTTGTCCATACATTTTTTATCAAAATCATTTTTTTTTTCTTGGAACCAAATGTGAAAGAGGTAAATGTCTGCTACAAAACTTTTCTTGTCCTACCCTCAAAAATATTGAACACTGTGAACTAAAAAAAAAAACAGTTTTATAAACAACTTTTCAAATTATACCGGTTATTAAACATTTTTTATAATGGAAATGTTTGTTTGGGTTTTCATTTTTTTGTGTGTTTTTGTTTGTGAATCAGGGCTGTGAAATGTTACTCTGTTATTTAGTATCTAACAATTGGTTATGGTTGACTGTTGTGTGTGTTTGGTTAATTTTTTCTATAGATATGAGAAATGTAGACAAAAATCTACTAAATATATTTGATGTAAAGGTCATATAATTGCAAAGCTCCTACTTATTAATTTTGAATTAACAAAAAAAAATAACTTACAGAGACTGATGTTAAAATTTTTACGTCATCATTTATGAATACATATCTAGAGGTAAAAATTCTTTCATTCTTTGACTCTACAGCCCATGTAGATCTCTGACCTGCAGTACTGCTCGTCTCTACAGCCCATGTAGAGCTCTGGCCTGCACTACTGCTCGTCTCTACAGCCAATGTAGGGCTCTGACCAGCACTACTGCTCGTCTCTACAGCCCATGTAGGGCTCTGACCAGCACTACTGCTCGTCTCTACAGCCCATGTAGAGCTCTGGCCTGCACTATTGCTCGTCTCTACAGCCAATGTAGGGCTCTGACCAGCACTACTGCTCGTCTCTACAGCCCATGTAGGGCTCTGACCAGCACTACTGCTCGTCTCTACAGCCCATGTAGGGCTCTGGCCTGCAATACTGCTCGTCTCTACAGCCCATGTAGGGCTCTGACCTGTACTACTGCTCCTCTACACTTTTACGGATTCTGTCTCCTCTTCCTCCACTCACTCCTACCGCTTAAGGTCTTTCACGACCTCATCTATCCGTCTGCTTCCTGGTCTGTCTGTCAGTCTTATTAGGTTCTGTCGTATCTTTCATTCATTTTACTTTGAATCCCAGGGAAATTAAATAAATGAAAGGATCACAAATGGCAGATATTGATAAGGAATCTGAATACCCCCAAACCTACCCACCTCACCATCGCCTTTGGCCACGTAAATAAATATTTCAATATGAACTAATAGCTAAACTGGTCCAATTTTTTGTATTTTTACAATTACAATAAAATTGTAATTTTATTTTTTTTTTTGAAAAAAAAAAACAACCTTTGAATAAAAAAAGGGAAAAAAAAAAAAAAAAAAAGCTCATAATGATTAAAAATGGGGATGAGAGAAGACCGTGTCAGGCCTGTGTACAACAATTGGCTAGGTGTGTATAAGTCGTATGTATGTATAAAGTGGCTAGGTGTGTTTAAGTGGTATGTATGTACAATGTGGCTAGGTGTGTGTAAGTCGTATGTATGTACAATGTGGCTAGGTGTGTATAAGTCGTATGTATGTACAAAGTGGCTAGGTGTGTGTAAGTCGTATGTATGTACAATGTGGCCAGGTGTGTATAAGTCGTATGTATGTACAATGTGGCTAGGTGTGTATAAGTCGTATGTATGTATAAAGTGGCTAGGTGTGTATAAGTCGTATGTATGTACAATGTGGCTAGGTGTGTATAAGTCGTATGTATGTACAATGTGGCTAGGTGTGTATAAGTCGTATGTATGTATAAAGTGGCTAGGTGTGTGTAAGTCGTATGTATGTACAATGTGGCTAGGTATGTATAAGTCGTATGTATGTACAATGTGGCTAGGTGTGTGTAAGTCGTATGTATGTATAAAGTGGCTAGGAGTGTGTAAGTCGTATGTATGTACAATGTGGCTAGGTGTGTGTAAGTCGTATGTATGTACAATGTGGCTAGGTGTGTATAAGTCGTATGTATGTACAATGTGGCTAGGTGTGTATAAGTCGTATGTATGTACAATGTGACTAGGTGTGTATAAGTCGTATGTATGTATAAAGTGGCTAGGTGTGTTTAAGTGGTATGTATGTACAATGTGGCTAGGTGTGTGTAAGTCGTATGTATGTACAATGTGGCTAGGTGTGTATAAGTCGTATGTATGTACAATGTGGCTAGGTGTGTATAAGTCGTATGTATGTACAATGTGGCTAGGTGTGTATAAGTCGTATGTATGTATAAAGTGGCTAGGTGTGTATAAGTCGTATGTATGTACAATGTGGCTAGATGTGTATAAGTCGTATGTATGTACAAAAAGGCTAGGTGTGTATAAGTCGTATGTATGTACAATGTGGCTAGGTGTGTATAAGTCGTATGTATGTACAATGTGGCTAGGTGTGTATAAGTCGTATGTATGTATAAAGTGGCTAGGTGTGTATAAGTCGTATGTATGTACAATGTGGCTAGGTGTGTATAAGTCGTATGTATGTATAAAGTGGCTAGGTGTGTATAAGTCGTATGTATGTACAATGTGGCTAGGTGTGTATAAGTCGTATGTATGTACAATGTGGCTAGGTGTGTATAAGTCGTATGTATGTATAAAGTGGCTAGGTGTGTGTAAGTCGTATGTATGTACAATGTGGCTAGGTATGTATAAGTCGTATGTATGTACAATGTGGCTAGGTGTGTGTAAGTCGTATGTATGTATAAAGTGGCTAGGTGTGTGTAAGTCGTATGTATGTACAATGTGGCTAGGTGTGTGTAAGTCGTATGTATGTACAATGTGGCTAGGTGTGTATAAGTCGTATGTATGTACAATGTGGCTAGGTGTGTATAAGTCGTATGTATGTACAATGTGGCTAGGTGTGTACAAGTCGTATGTATGTATAAAGTGGCTAGGTGTGTGTAAGTGGTATGTATGTACAATGTGGCTAGGTGTGTGTAAGTCGTATGTATGTACAATGTGGCTAGGTGTGTATAAGTCGTATGTATGTACAATGTGGCTAGGTGTGTATAAGTCGTATGTATGTACAATGTGGCTAGGTGTGTATAAGTCGTATGTATGTATAAAGTGGCTAGGTGTGTATAAGTCGTATGTATGTACAATGTGGCTAGATGTGTATAAGTCGTATGTATGTACAAAAAGGCTAGGTGTGTATAAGTCGTATGTATGTACAATGTGGCTAGGTGTGTATAAGTCGTATGTATGTACAATGTGGCTAGGTGTGTATAAGTCGTATGTATGTATAAAGTGGCTAGGTGTGTATAAGTCGTATGTATGTACAATGTGGCTAGGTGTGTATAAGTCGTATGTATGTACAATGTGGCTAGGTGTGTATAAGTCGTATGTATGTACAATGTGGCTAGGTGTGTGTAAGTCGTATGTATGTACAAAAAGGCTAGGTGTGTATAAGTCGTATGTATGTATAAAGTGGCTAGGTGTGTATAAGTCGTATGTATGTACAATGTGGCTAGGTGTGTGTAAGTCGTATGTATGTACAATGTGGCTAGGTGTGTGTAAGTCGTATGTATGTACAAAAAGGCTAGGTGTGTGTAAGTCGTATGTATGTATAAAGTGGCTAGGTGTGTATAAGTCGTATGTATGTATACAATGTGGCTAGGTGTGTATAAGTCGTATGTATGTACAATGTGGCTAGGTGTGTATAAGTCGTATGTATGTACAATGTGGCTAGATGTGTATAAGTCGTATGTATGTACAATGTGGCTAGGTGTGTATAAGTCGTATGTATGTACAATGTGGCTAGGTGTGTATAAGTCGTATGTATGTACAATGTGGCTAGGTGTGTATAAGTCGTATGTATGTATAAAGTGGCTAGGTGTGTATAAGTCGTATGTATGTACAATGTGGCTAGGTGTGTATAAGTCGTATGTATGTACAATGTGGCTAGGTGTGTATAAGTCGTATGTATGTACAATGTGGCTAGGTGTGTGTAAGTCGTATGTATGTACAAAAAGGCTAGGTGTGTATAAGTCGTATGTATGTATAAAGTGGCTAGGTGTGTGTAAGTCGTATGTATGTACAATGTGGCTAGGTGTGTGTAAGTCGTATGTATGTACAATGTGGCTAGGTGTGTGTAAGTCGTATGTATGTACAAAAAGGCTAGGTGTGTGTAAGTCGTATGTATGTACAATGTGGCTAGGTGTGTATAAGTCGTATGTATGTATAAAGTGGCTAGGTGTGTATAAGTCGTATGTATGTACAATGTGGCTAGGTGTGTATAAGTCGTATGTATGTACAATGTGGCTAGGTTTGTATAAGTCGTATGTATGTATAAAGTGGCTAGGTGTGTGTAAGTCGTATGTATGTACAATGTGGCTAGGTGTGTATAAGTCGTATGTATGTACAAAGTGGCTTGGTGTGTGTAAGTCGTATGTATGTACAATGTGGCTAGGTGTGTATAAGTCGTATGTATGTACAATGTGGCTAGGTGTGTGTAAGTCGTATGTATGTACAATGTGGCTAGGTGTGTGTAAGTCGTATGTATGTATAAAGTGGCTAGGTGTGTATAAGTCGTATGTATGTATAAAGTGGCTAGGTGTGTGTCGTATGTATGTACAATGTGGCTAGGTGTGTGTCGTATGTATGTACAAAAAGGCTAGGTGTGTATAAGTCGTATGTATGTATAAAGTGGCTAGGTGTGTATAAGTCGTATGTATGTACAATGTGGCTAGGTGTGTATAGGTCGTATGTATGTACAATGTGGCTAGGTGTGTATAAGTCGTATGTATGTACAATGTGGCTAGGTGTGTATAAGTCGTATGTATGTACAATGTGGCTAGGTGTGTATAAGTCGTATGTGTGTACAAAGTGGCCAGATTCTATTTATTTAATTTTTGTCCATTCTGAATGTTTTTCCCCATTCAACAGCAATAGAATGATTGGAACCCACTGGAGGGAAGGTCAAATGTAAAAATTGAGAAGAAAGTCAAAGAAGACTGCTAAAAAACGTTATTTAGAAGGTTGAATTGGAGATAAAAAAAAAATTATTCAAATTTTAATATCTATTTGGGCAATTACTAATACATACAATATTTAATTGATATACACATTCTTTTGATTTGATGTTTTTTTTTTAAATGACAAACCCGTTGAACCTCATTAGTTTTTTTAGCTTGACCTATGACCTATAGTAGGTTAAAAAAAAAAGGTTTCCTCTACCATGTTACTCAATAATATCACATGGAATCATAACAATAATAGGGGGCGTTCTTAGGAAGGCAAGAGATATTTGGCGCCATGGTCTAAAGTTCCTAAAGGGCCCTCTTAGCATTAGATTTAACTGAAATTAGTACTGGATCGAGGCTCTTTTGGAGGAGTATCTAGGTGGTTGCCTAGTCTGCCTTCCAATAAAAAAAGTTTTTTGTTAAATAACAAAGAACTGCTGTACTAATCTAGTCCGCCTTCCATGTTCGTCACGCTGACGTAGAACTTTAATAATTGGAGACGAGCTACTGTACATATTTAGACATTTAAGGTTTCGTTTAGTTTATTTGTTAGTCACGAAACATTTATCAATAAATTATCAAAACAATGTTTTGTATTTTTAATCAGTAGAGTGTTGACGTCACTCATTTCCTTTCTAAATGTTATAACATGTTCTCCTTTGCTGTACCGTAGGTATTTTAACGGACTGCAAAGAGAAAGTTTACAGTATTCGAAAGAAAAAAAAAATTCCTAATTAGGACAATTAGTTACCACTCGCCTACTTCAAAATAATTAAACAACTGCTACAAGAACAACAATAACTGAATTTCAAAATGCCCAATCTTTTTTGGTTTCAAAGTCTTTGCTTTATTTATTTATTTTTTCTTCCAACTTCCTCTTGATTTTATTTAAGAGTTAATGAATGAGAGAATCAATTTAGATTGAGTTAAGTTACCGACTTCCTAGTTTCTAAGGCTTCACTAAAAATAAACTTGATTAGTCGCCCCGTTATTTCGTTAGTCATCTGTGATTTAAAATGGATTAAATGTAAAACGTCTTTACGTTGATAAAAGAGTTTAAATTGGTTGAGAAACAATTCACCCCCCCCCACACACATACACACTCTCGCACACAGGGATACACACAAACACACAAAACCGTGTTGAGAAATCAGTGCAGGTTCCCATGTTCAAATTTACGTACATCTTAGTGGTTCCCTTGTGTCTGTGGCCACCAACTCCACTAGTATTTATTGGGTCAAAAAAGGTTCCCTTAATTTGACAGAAGGGTCATACCAATACAGAGGTGTACATAGGAAGGGAGGGGATGAGGGGTCCGAATTCGAAAGTTCCCCCAGTCCCTAGTTTGAGGGGCCCCAAAAAAACGTTTTTTAGATTAAATATTAAGTACATATCTCATGTCATGGTATTGAATGCCAAAATGCAGGGGGCCCCAAAGAGGCCAAGTCCCCCCCGGGCCTCCGAATCCTTAGGCTCGGCACTGGACCAATAGCAGTTGGACGGAATGTTTTGATGAGGGGCTGAAAAGAAATGGCGGATGCCACTGGTGTAAACAAATGGGTGGCAGCAGTGGCTTAGCTACTTGTTAATGTCGTCCAAGATGTTCCGTATGAAGGTGTGTATATATTCCGGTACACTAATGTGGCATATATATCAATTCATTTATGATACTTATAAAACTATGCCTACTTTAATATAAGTACATAACTATGATACAGACACCAGTACATTGATGTGATACATACACCAGTACATGATATGATACATACACCAGTACATTGATATGATACATACACCAGTACATTGATATGATACATACACCAGTACATGATATGATGCATACACCAGTACATGATATGATACATACACCAGTACATGATATGATACATACACCAGTACATGATATGATACATACACCAGTACATGATATGATACATACACCAGTACATGATATGATACTACTTTGAAGTAGTGTGTATACTATTAACTTGAAGTGATACAAATGTCAGTACTTTAATATGATTTAGCCATTTAATTTTAAAAGTAAACAATATGCCAATATACAATATTTGACAACAATCGTAGGCCTGTATCTGTTGCTTATTGTTATATCCCGGTCAACACTTTCCAAAACTATTTCTCTATCCAGATCCAAACGTTGATATACATAACTATATATATATATATATATATATATATATATATATATATATATAAATTTATCATTATGCTTTATATATTAAAAGGCAAGTGTCGTATTTGAAGGTGTTATATGTTAGAAGTTTTGATGTAGTGTGGAGGTTTGGATGTGGTGTGTAGTTTGGATGTTGTATGGAAGTTTGAAATGGTGTGGTGTAATGTGGAGTGGGATTATAATGTGATGCTAGTTTTTAGTACGACTTTTTAACATTAATGTTGTTGTAATTTGGTGTTATTTGATTCGTTGTTTGTGTAGCGGTAAGAATGAAAATATTTTTAAAGTGATTATAAAACATAACTTTAATGTTAATCCAATGACTACATCGGGAATGATCTTCTCTGTTTAAAATTCTACTAAAGTAATTTGTAATTTTTGTTTGAAATTTATAGTAAAAAAAGCAATAAATTAGCGGCATACAGTTAATAATAATTTAGAAAACAATATGCTTGAATCAATGCCAAGTTTAACATTTAATGCCATATTAACAATAAATACACATATGAATAAAAAATAAAACAAACCAGTTTAAATGTATGTTCTTAGAAATCTGAAAGAATTAAATATTGATAAAGAATAAAATGTTTTAGAAAAAGGAAACATAAATACTGTAGGCTTTATAAATACCGTAAGGGGCTTCTCCATAGAATATTTATATATTCTGGGCGCAAGACTGAATATATAAAATGAATATTCTCTACAAAACATTTTAAAGTCAGACTGAATACAATCATCACAAGCCACATTTTTGCCACAGTTGAACGGAATGCTAAAACATACACTAACTTCACTTATACATTTCACTAGATTTATGATTCTGGTTTTAAATTTTGTTGCTAGACTTGCAAACAAGCAAGTAAAGTAATATTGGGCTTGAATTATATACAACTTGCATAACAGAATACTAACAATACAAAAGATAAAGTACAATAATAAACATTTTAAATATTGCCTATTTACATTAAGTGTGCTTAGCACATACAAACATTTACTTTGGCCTCATAGTCTGAAGGAGTCTACACTCAAGATTAAGGAGAAAAAAATCAACTGACCAATGAATTAATTATTGATCAGTTGAAGTCTAGCCTATATACTGACCAATGAATTGATCAGTTGAAGTCTAGCCTATATACTGACCAATGAATTGATCAGTTGAAGTCTAGCCTATATACTGACCAATGAATTGATCAGTTGAAGTCTAGCCTATATACTGACCCCCTCCCCTCCTCTCCCATCTTTTTTTCTTTCCTTCCAAACCAATGAATTGATAAATTATATAATACAATAAATTAT
Organism: Bulinus truncatus; assembly: GCA_021962125.1. Classification (NCBI taxonomy): domain Eukaryota; kingdom Metazoa; phylum Mollusca; class Gastropoda; family Planorbidae; genus Bulinus; species Bulinus truncatus. The sequence goes on along the minus strand of JAGDYQ010000013.1, from coordinate 6,440,062 downwards.
ATTAATTACTATATAACTGACCAATGAATTGATCAGTTGAAGTCTAGCCATATACTGACCAATGAATTGATCAGTTGATGTTCAGCCCATATACTGACCAATGAATTGATCAGTTGATGTTCAGCCCATATACTGATCCATGAATTGATCAGTTGATGTCTAGCTTCCATATACTGACCAATGAATTGATCAGTTGAAGTCTAGGCCTCATATACTGACCAATGAATTGATCAGTTGAAGTCTAGCCCATATACTGACTAATGAATTGATCCAGTTGAAGTCTAGCCCATATACTTACCAATGAATTGATCAGTTGAAGTCTAGCCCATATACTGACCAATGAATTGATCAGTTGAAGTCTAGCCCATATACTGACCAATGAATTGACCAGTTGAAGTCTAGCCTATATACATCTTGACAAGTCAAGTCCTACGGTTTTTTTGTCGCATTATGTTTGTTTTTTCTATTCCTGTTTTTATTTTTATTATCTCCCTTTAGTTTTATGCCTTTTGTATCTCCCTGCAGTGGTATGTCCGCAATTGGTTTTTTTTTGTCATTGTTTTTTCTAGTTTTCTTTTTTTTATCATCTTTAGAAGGAACAGGCCGTTGAGAGTTATTTCCTCCTCTATTACTTTTTTTGATTTCTTTCTTATTCACAGACTGGATTATATTCGAACAGTTGTTGATGTTGTTCAGTTGAGTTAAGCACATTTGCAAGTTGTTACAAAATTCAAGAGCTACTGAATATAATGGATGATTACTATCTAATTGATCTATTACATCGGAATTGAGGGGCAACCTTTTTAGACTTTCTATCACAGCTGTTAGGTTGCCAATGAAATGGTCATTTTTCTTACTTCTCGTCAGGCTTGTTTTATTCGCAAGTTTTTGAAACAGGTCTTTGTATAGCTGAATGGTTTGACCCTTTTGATAGAAAAAAAAATGAATAATAAATGATTTGTTTGAAATGAAAGCAATATACTATTAATGGATTTAAAGACTGGCTTATGTGATAACTTTGGGAACTTCATATTTAAGACTGGCTTATGTGATAACTTTGGAAATTTCATATTTAAGACTGGCTTATGTGATAACTTTGGGAACTTCATACTTAAGACTGGCTTATGTGATAACTTTGGGAACTTCATATATAAGACTGGCTTATGTGATAACTTTGGGAACTTCATATTTAAAATTCAGTTTTAGAGGGCCGTATCAGTTATTGACAAGATTTTAAAATTAACACAAGAGATGAATTCAAAGACAAAGTTACTATGTTCCTTTATGATTGTGTGTGTTTGTACGGACCTGCTCTATGCCTTTCATCAAGGGCCTTTCTTTATGGATAGACACACTAGGTCACTGCCTAAATGATCCCATGTTGGGATTTTCAATTAGCCGGACACAACAAATGCGAAATGACCACTTGTCAAGTGTCCTGGATTGAAATTGTTTAACAGCTGAGGTTTGGCAGAGAGGTGGGGGTGGGGGGGCATAGTTTTCAAAGATCATAAGGGAGGCAATTGTTGCAAGCGGTTTTCATCGAGGGCCGTAAAACGTTAAGAACGTATTGGCGTGAAAGGTCCACCACGTTGGCATTTTTTAAATTCAGCATACAGCCTCAACAGCTGACATTGGCTAAACTATACACATACAGCCTCTACAGCTGACAATGACTAAACTATACACATACAGCCTCAACAGTTGACATTGGCTAAACTATAACACATACAGACCTCGACAGCTGACATTGGCTAAACTATACACATACAGCCTCGACAGCTGACATTGGCTAAACTATACACATACAGCCTCGACAGCTGACATTGGCTAAACTATACACATACAGCCTCGACAGCTGACATTGGCTAAACTATACACATACAGCCTCTACAGCTGACATTGACTAAACTATACACATACAATCTAGATAGCTAAAATATACTAATCTATACTCATGCAGCCTCGCTAGCTAGCTAAACTTTACTAAACTATACTCATACTATAATGTCTGACTTACCAGTTGTACAGATTTTAAATAATCTTTATCTAGATCAAGATCCGAACCATTCTAAACTCAGAAAAAAAAATCAAGAATCATTTAAAATAGGCCTACATGGCGCTGCGTAAATAAAAATCATTACAAATCTAAATGCAACTATTAACATTCGATAATAATAAAATGTACTTGCATTACGAATTTTAAAAAAAAATGTTTCTAACAAGCGATGAATGAAATATGGAAGTGGAAGTTTGAGTGAATGATTGAGTCACCTATTTGCTCCAATTTTATTCAAGTGTTAAACATTGGATGAAAGAAATAGTTTTAACTAACAGTTTTGATTAATTTGAAACAGAAGGTTTTATTTTTTAAAAAATCAAACACATTTATCAGACAGCTAACTTATTCAGATAAAAACGTATATCTTTGACCTGGAGATAGAAATAAAGTCACTACTTGAGTTTTAGTTCATGATATTTGTAATATAATACAAGGGTGCCTGGTGTTTTAGTACATGATATTTGTAATATAACACAAGGGTGCCTGGTGTTTTAGTACATGATATTTGTAATATAACCCCTAGGGTGGCACGTGTTTTAGTACATGTTCTTTATAATATACGTCTTACCGGTGCATTCAATGTAAACAGAAAAATTTCTTTGCTATATGTAATACATTGATTAACACTTTATTTTAAAGGTTCAGCGATAATGGATAATATATATATATATATATATATATATATATATATAACGAAAGGATCGGGTATATGTATACGTCAAAACGGTCATGAATGACATATCTCCACATTGTATCTAACAGTGGGTAAACGGATAATACGACACAATGACGACTGGCATGTTTGCTCCTTAGTTCAACTATTTAAAGACTCTACCTAGTGACCACATCCCCCCTCTACGTCCCGCCAAGAATGTGCTTCACATAGAGTATAGAGGATTTAGACATCAGTGAGATATTCGAGCCACAGTCTGTAGTGAGAGACTCGTGGAACAAAGATAGGGATGACCAGCTAGGGATGACCAGCTAGGGATGACCAGATAAGGATGCCCAGCTTACCAGAAGGTTACGGAGTTGACCATTATTAGAAATGGCAGAGTCTATGTAGGCACATGTATCAGTAACATGAGATGCACCACTCAGAGCAAAGAAACCTGTAGACACATACAAACTAGGATTAGAACGTAGTATTTTAACATAGGTAAAAACATTTAACAACCAATACACACTAGGTGTTAATCAGAAGGGCAGAGTGAATTCATAAGTTAAAAAATGTTCACAAAATATAAAACTAAAAAGAACAAACAAAAAAAACAACACAACCCTGCTTTGAGGAAATTTTTTTGTATTTCAATAAAAAAAATTATTTATTAATCTATTAATTAAAAATGTTCGTTATATAGCAGAAATAAACTAATATCCCGCCTCTCTGTATAACAGAAATAAACTACTATCCCGCCTCTCTGTATAACAGAGTATAACAAACACCATACCATCCCAAATAGTTTCAAGTGTTATATAACATATAAACGGACCATTAAGTGTTTTGATAATAACTAAAATAAATGATTTCAGTATGTAAAACAATATTTTAATGTGAGCTCATAACCAGTGCCGTAGCGAGCTTAACTCGCGCCCGGGCACAATACACATACATACCTTTTTAGCGCTCCCCCCATTCGAAAACCATATCATATAATATTATATGTAAAATATACCATTTGGCGCCCCTTTGTGAGTAGCGCCCGATGCATGATGCCCCCCACCCCTTGTCAACCCCTCGCTACGCCTCTGCCCATAATCCTTATTTTTATATCATTTATATTAAATCATTCTTTTAGGCCAGGGGTCGACAACCTGCGGCTCGCGAGCCGCATGCGGCTCTTTCGATGTCAAATTGCGGCCTAATCAAATACCAAAATATTGAAACAAAATTTTAGTGGCTCTTTAAAAACTGAAAAAAATGCAAATTTTAACTTTTGGCTCTTCCGTCTCAAAAGGTCGCCGACCCCTGTTTTAGGCTAACAAAAATTTGGAGTATAACTAAAATATCAATAAACAGTCAAACAGTCAATGTTTTGATGACACCAATAGTAGATGTATTACCGATCGACACCAAGAGTAAAAACATTGCGGGAAGAATCACAATTGAAAGAAAGAGTTGATGTCAAGAAAGAAATGTTCAGAATTGATTTGATGGACTAGATTTCTGAGCGACTTATATACCTTCTGTCAACAACTCCTGTGGTTTCGATTCTAAAACAGATTTTTGTAACATTTATTTAAACAAAAAATAACTAAAATTTCCTTTTCGAGGGTGAAAATAAAATTCCCGTCGATTTACCACCCTCTAGACTTGACATGGGTGGAAGTAAGATGAAGCCAGTAGCATGTCTGTAGACACAAGGCTGGTGGGCGGGGCTGAAGCAGTGTTCCCCTTACCCTGCTCCATAAAATGTTTATCAGCTACCAACTATTTGTACGCGCTGCGCTTGTCATTCGATTCTTGGTCTAAAAATAGGTCAAGAAAATAAAATATTGACGGGTTACTCACAAATGTAGGCTAAATTTAGAAATAAAGTTTTGCCCTTTAAGATGTCAGACTACTGAAATTTATTTTTTTATAAGTTGTATAACTTGTATTAGATTTTACTTAACAGAAATCAAAGTATAATTAGCTTCTTTTTTACTCCAAACTCAGAACTATCATCGAGACACCATTGCGAAACAAGATTTGTTTATATGTACATATTTACTGTAAACAAGCATTATGTCTTAAACCAATAATGAAATAAAAGGTGAAAGGGCAATGGTACATAACTCCAGTATCAATAAAATCAATGCTCTGAATTTGGAGAATGCCAACCACACTACGACAATTTCTTATTGGTTGTAGCTAGGATGACTATTTTCCCACAATACCTCTTTAATGGCCGGGGAATTTCCTGTGAACTACAACTGCACTTGAATCGCTAGAAGAAATAGTCATCGAACATTTTTTTTCGTAATTATTCATTCGGTGTAATTATTATTTTGATTAAAGTCCCCACTAGTTATGTTTTCTTTTTTCCAAAATTTCAGTAGCTTTTTTTTCATTTCTACGATCGATTTTCTGTTTGTAGAATAATTGCAAAATCATCAGTGCTATTTGCTTATTTATCACGGATGGTCTGTGGTAAAGCGCTCGACTGTCGACATGAAGGTCCCAGGTTCGAACCAAGGGAATTTTTCTGGTCATTTTGAAAGTTATCTCAATGTCTCCCGTGATGCAGCCATGACTATTGTACAACCATGACTATTGTACAACCATGACTATCGTACTATCGGCTCTGGTAGGGTTACTACAAAAACAGTTCCGTAGTGGTTTATAGCAGAGGTTTTCAACCTGTGGTCCGCGGACCCCTGGGGGTCCGCGAGGAGCTTCAAAGGGGTCCGTGGGCAAGTCAAGGAAAGTAGTGATTTTTCTTGTATAAAGTATTCCTTGGTGTGGTTGACTGGTTAGCTTTTAGCTAAACAAAAAAAACTATGTCAATGTTTCAGGCACAATGTGTAGAATTGAAAACTTTGCTGGTATCTCCTTATATTTTCGTCTGAAGTTGGAACTAGACTGCATACTACATGTACTTGTGCACTGAGTTTTTGAGTCATGTCATCTTGGCAATATTTCTTACTGAGCCTAGATCTAAATCTAAGCCTAGATTGGCCTAGAAATAATCTTAGACATGTTAATTTAAAATGACACCTACAGATTGTTTTGGTAGGAAGTACTCAAGTAGATTTTTTGTACATTTTTAATATGAAAATAGGCCTGAGCGTTAATAGAGATTTTTTGCTAAGCATCAATGAAACTGTGCGAAATTCTAGCGATGAACCTATTATGCTGTTCTGTTGTCACGTGACTTGCTTATGTGGCAACTACTTTTTAAAATGTTAGTAAACAATTCAAAATGTTTGATAAGTTTTGTATTTGTTTTATTATAGTAGTCGATTTAATTTTTCCTCATCATAATGTGAAATATTTTACAGATAGTTACCTCCTTTAACCCTATCTGCTCTGAAACTTTTGTCTAAAAATTTTTTTCCCTTTGAGATCTGTGTCAACGGGACTAAATTGTTGTTGGTCATTTGTTTATCAATATTTGTAAAAGTAAACTGTCCAAGGCTAGTAGCATGGATACATTTGTGAAGAGGAAAACTGATCAGAACATGAAAGATTCTGATGATAAAGCAGCCAAAGACGAACGAAAAAGAAAACGGTGCAAGTATAATCCAGAATGCATACTGTTTAGCTTCACCGCAGTAGGGACCGATGCTGACCAACCTATTTTTTTTTTTACATGTTTTGCCAGTAACTTAGGCTAGGCCTACCGTTTAGCAGAATTTAAGTAGATTGCATCCACAAACTAAAGACATATTCTGGCCCAACCTGAGGTACGAAAAGTTGAGGCAAGGGCGCCTTTGGCTATGGGGGTCCGCCCCCGGGCTTGGAATATCTGTGGGGTCCGCAGCATAAAAAAGGTTAAAAACCTCTGGTTTATAGGATCTAAGAGATACACATATCATACTTACAAGGATTCCACAAATCTTCATCTTTTTCTACACTCACACATATCTCATCTTATCTCAGTATTTATACATGTAACAGTATGTCTGTCTGCGTCTATTTGCTTATGTCTGTCTGCTTCTGTCTATCTGCGTCTGACTGTCTGTCCGCGTATGTCTGAAAGCACCCCCCCCCCATTTAATTTTTATTGTGGTGAAATATGTTGATGTAAATGTAACCATAGAGTCAGGCCCGGTTTAACCACTAGGCAGGACTAGGCGGCCGCCTAGGGCGGCAAAATTCCGGGGCGGCAGCCGTGGTAGTAAAAGACGTAAAAATAGAAATATTAAAACAATTGAAGTCCTTTAGTAATAAATGGATTGAATAATATTTTAGTGCTAAGAGTTTATTAATTTTGAAATTCTTAATATATTTCACTAAATAAAAGGTCAAAACGTCATATTAGAGTTAGTAAGGTGCTCTGAATTAGTAAGGTGCTGACAGACATATGAGTTAGACGTAGTTAGTTCGGTGTAGACAGTTCTAAGATTCTAAGAGTTAGTTGTAAACTTGTAGTGACATTTGTTTAAGTAGACATCATTAGACAAAGGACTTATATTGTATATACATATATATTCACCTATGTTTAGAAGCAATTAAAGTTAGATCTGTTGTGTTCATATACCAAGCCTTGGCGTTGATATATTTATTAGTAAGAAAAGTTAACGTTACATATTTGAAAATAATAACGTAACAATAGATATATAAACTTATGTTTAGGTGAAAACATTTCATATTATACACACCAGGCCCGTAGCGTGCGAGGGGGGGCAGGATGTATTAAAATGTATTACCTACCCCCCCCCTGCTATTGCCTAGCCCCTGCCGTAGAATGCCTGCCCCCCCCCCATATAATTTTCACGCTACGGGGCTGATACACATAACCGTGTACTTATGCACTACAGATGACGCTGTTGGCAGAAAAATTATGGAAAACCTAGTTTATTGTGATCTAGTAAAAGATTCATCCACCTCACAATTTTTAAACAAACTACTAAATACAACTACAAAAAACAACAACCTTATTCGGAACTTTAACCATTTAGAACTCGAGCGATTTCCAGAGCTGATATAATTTCGCTTATGTCCGTTATTATGGCCGATGCCGCCACTGGCCGGCAATTAGACAAACCAGTTGTATAGGGATTGAGGAACATATCCATCCATTTTATATGATTTACAATAACAACAACAAAAACAACAACAACGAAACTGATTCAAATCTACAAAGATTCGGACATCGAACAATGTTCTCATGTATTAAGGTCACATTCTAAGGTATCACTGAGGTTTAAAACGGTGGATACCACCAGAGAGAATGCGGCAAAGTAAGTGCCGCCCTGAGTGAACCCCGCCCTCCCCCATCCCCACCTTCCATTTACGCCACTATGTTCATAGATTTGCTATAACGGTTTGATATGACCTCGGATTGACTGTCGATCGCATGTAATGTAAAAATCAATCATATGGTTATAAGAGAAGTTGAACACATTCAGTGGTCATTGTGCATTATGTCTTTCTTCTCAAATAAATTAAAAACGAAATCTCCAAGGGCGGGGCACACTTTATTGAATCTCTTGCCAACAATGGGCTCTTACATTTGACAGCAGTGCCAACAATGGGCTCTTACATTTGACAGCTGTGCCAACAATGGGCTCTTACATTTGACAGCAGTGCCAACAATGGGCTCTTACATTTGACAGCTGTGCCAACAATGGGCTCTTACATTTGACAGCCGTGCCAACAATGGGCTCTTACATTTGACAGCAGTGCCAACAATGGGCTCTTAAATTTGACAGCAGTGCCAACAATGGGCTCTTAAATTTGACAGCAGTGCCATCAATGGGCTCTTACATTTGACAGCAGTGCCAACAATGGGCTCTTACATTTGACAGCAGCGCCAACAATGGGCTCTTACATTTGACAGCAGCGCCAACAATGGGCTCTTAAATTTGACAGCAGTACCAACAATGGGCTCTTACATTTGACAGCAGTGCCAACAATGGGCTCTTAAATTTGACAGAAGTGCCAACAATGGGCTCTTACATTTGACAGAAGTGCCAACAATGGGCTCTTAAATTTGACAGAAGTGCCAACAATGGGCTCTTACATTTGACAGCAGTGCCAACAATGGGCTCTTAAATTTGACAGAAGTGCCAACAATGGGCTCTTAAATTTGACAGCAGTGCAGGACCAAAAGCAGATGGATGGATTGCTAATCATTTGAACGTGTGTACATCAATACATTAGTTGGACGGATGGTCGAGTGCTGTAGTTACTCGACTGTCGACCTGAGAGTCCGGGGTTTGATCAATGATGAGAACCATGGGAACTTTTTCCAGGTGAAATTTGTTTCAAAGTCGTCCCACAAGTCCACCCAGCTTTAAATGGGTACCTGACTTTAAGTTGGGGAAGTAAAGGCGGCTGTGCGTTGTGTGCTAACCACACAATCCATTTATATGTCGAGGTTTTCCTGAAACAGATGAATTCTACACTTCATCTGCTCCGATGGCCCGTTAAGGAACTTTTTCTTTAATCAATACATTGGCCATTGATGTGAATGAGTGGAGCACAGCGCCCGCAGGATCAAACACAAGTCAGTCAAACGGGCCGTGTGTAGCCCGCGGGCTGTAATTTACCAACCTAGTGATACACACGAACTAAATAATTTGATTACAGAAACGCACTGTGATAATCATGAAATGATTCAATTATCTGTTATTTGAAAAGGATCCGATGAAATATATATATATATATATATATATATATATATATATATATATATATATATATATATATATATATATATATATATATATATATATTTTTTTTTTTTTTTTTCAATCTGTGTCATTTAGACACAGATATTGGAAGTTATAGCTGTCACTGAGTTCAATAGCTTTCAATTGTTACAGTTAGTCGCCCTATTCAATAACATTAAATTGTTATCTTTAGTCGCCCTATTCATTGCTAGGGATATTGTTGTGATTTGATTATTTCTTTTTCAATTTATCACTTCAAACTTTCATACATTTGTACTCACATACAATGAAATACTGTTGAATGCGCTAGGGCGAGTGTCATATGCGCGGTCTAGACCTGTAACTGTAGTATATACATGGTATCAAGGGCAAGGGGGGGGTATCATTTCGGGTACGGCATGGGCGGGATGGGGGGGGGAGTTTGGCTGGTTAGCGGCTCCAGTCATCGTTTTGGGAGGATTATTGCTGTTTTTTTTATTGTCTTCTATACTCTATATTATGTTTATACAAAATATAATGCAAACAATTTAAAAATGGAAGTAAATTGTGACGTTTCTTTTCAATTTTACTTATCTGACCCACTTTTCGGTGAATTTCTTCATGAGTTTCGGGGACTTTCTTTAAAAAAAGACTTGCAACCAACCATCCGGCAAATGTTTCCCCTGGCTCTTTCAGATGTTTTTTGCCGCAATACTTTTTTACCTTTACTTTGATATGCGTTTTAAAATAAATATTTCATTTTGCATTGACGCCCGTCATCAAAGGTCTCTTATCTTGGGACACTAAGGAGCGGGTCCTGGAGAGGGACACTAAGGATTGGGTCCTGGAGCGGGCACTAAGGAGCGGGTCCTGGATCGGTTGCTGCTGTATCTAGAAATGGAATTTATTTATTACCATGGTTTTATTATTCTAATATAAACGCGCTGGAAGCTAAAGAAATTTTTTGACTATTCCAGTTGAATTATCCAGTTGTTTTTTTGAGGCAATGTTAAATCCTTTTTTTTTTTATTTAGTAGCCATAGTGTTAAGGAGTTTTACATTAAGTCAACGATTCTCAAGTTGTCAACTGATGATAAATATCCCGTAAACATAAAACATTCTCCAAAAAATAAATCTTTTTTTTTTAATTGTAAAATGAACAATGTTACATCTTTGGTTTGTTTATATATGTGTTGTTTTAAGGGCCGTCTCAAAGTGTGGAGACGCCAGGACAGTGAGACATATAGAAGCTTCTTACTAATGGAAGATTTATATTTCAGTCTTGTGAGTGGGTGTCTTAAGATAGGAGTCACATTTGTACCTGTCATTATTTACTTGTATGCTAGATGTTTGTAAAGAAAACCACCAAAATCTCTCGAAGGAACCCACCCAAACCCCGCCATATTAGTAAAATTTGAAAGAAATACCTAAATTTGCTTCCAATTTTTTACTTTTTAAGCGTTAATGTTCATAATTACGTAATATAAAACACTAAAGCCGCCCTAATTCACCTAAATCCCCCACAATCTTGGCGATGGACTAATCAATTCGACACCTCCCCCACTCCCAACCGTACACGAAATAATGACACCAAACATACTGGCTAGCCCGGGACCGCATACAATTGTGAGACGGTTCTGGTTTGTGTATATTGTTTTTTTTTTCAGTTCTGAATTATTTGATTCCATGGACTATAATTATCTTTTACAAACTGCTGGTTGAAACATCATCAGACCAAGAGCATATGAATGTTTGAACTTTATTCAAAACACAAAGACAGTATCATTCCGTATCTTATGATATTTTGTGCTTATAACATAAATACTAAAAAAAAAAAGAAATACAAAAGTGAACTCAAATTTATTTTTCATGAATGAAGATTTTTTTTTATTAACTGAGTTGTCTCTCAAAGAAAAAAATAAATAATTCATGATAAATTAATTGACATAAAGCTGTGGTAAAATATTAAAGCTAAACAATCACAAAATTAACGGTGGATGCAGTTTAAAGACATGATAGTATTGTATTATAACTTATATACAATGTAAAATGTTTGAACAACCATAATATCATAAATACGTTAACACTCATTTTATCACAGTTTTATAGAGACAAAATCTAGGCCTATTTCTTAACATGTGTAGTAGGCTATATGTCAGGCTCAATGGTTCAGACTTTAAATAAGAGAATTAAATCGAATTTTTTTTCAAGTCGTAGGCGATATTTTGATTAAACTTTAAATGCAGCAGCAAAATGCTTTGATGTGGTTTATACATGGAATAAACTATTGGTACTGTAAAGTTTACATTGTAAATGTTTGTTTATAAATAGTTAGACATGGACTAGTATTTGAACACATTGATTTGATTGAAAATACATGCAGTGAATGTAGTGTCAGGAAGAAACTTTCAAATTTAAATTTTACTGTGAAACTTCTTGTCATGTCTCATGCCATTGAGGACAATGCTTTTTAAAACTTTTTTTTTAAAACTTAAATTAATAAAGACAAATGAATACATTTTTTGTTAGAAATCCAAGTCATATGATTTGTTATGATTGTTGTAGTTAGAATCGATAGAACAATATCAACGAATCTCACTGTAGTAAACTACAACACATGTAATTAGACATGAAATGAACTAAAGTAGCTCGACATTATTGTACACCATAAAGCAACAGTACTAATTAAGGCTAATTAAGACATTCTACCCAGTTCATTTTGATTCACCATTCTTAAGCAAAGAAAAAAAAATTCCTAAAACCATAACCAACAGTTAACCATTATATGTAATATTTGACTTATAATACGACATTTCCCCAAATGTTTGTGTCCCACCCACCGATAAATAACATTTTACCGCGCCATTTCTTGTATTGGCACATCCTCGTTGGCTCATCTCTCTATTCTTACCAGTTTGCACCTTTTTGTCTTTCTGTTATTCGATTGTAGACTCTTGTTTTCTAACGATGGGGTCGTCACACTGTTATTCCTTTCTGTAGATGATGATGTCTGATTTGTTATTTTTTTCTTTCCTTTCTTCACTATTGATGTTTTGTTCATTTGTTCATTTGTTCTGTCTATCTCTGATGATGTTTGATTCATTCTTTTTTTCTTTCCTTTCTTCACTATTGATGTTTTGTTCATCTGTTCTTTTGTTCTGTCTATCCCTGATGATGTTTGATTCATTCTTATTTTCTTTCCTTTCTTCACTATTGATGTTTTGTTCTTCCTTTCTTTTGTTCTGTCTATCCCTGATGATGTTTGATTCATTCTTCTTTTCTTTTTGCCTATTACTGTTAAAGTTTTATTGATATTTTCTATTGTTCTTTCCATCCCTGATAATGTTTTATTCATAATTTTTATCGCACTTTCCATCCCTGATAATGTTTTATTCACCCCTTTTTTCTTGTTTTCTATAGCTATAGATGGTTTATTGCTCACAGAATTATTCCTTTTAATCACGCGTGACACTTGGTTATTCCGAGAATTCCCTTCTTTACCAGATGTAGACGTTTTTGTCTTTACAGATGTTTTATTCATTCCTTGTTTCTTCCCTTCGATCTTTGTAGATGTTTCATTCCTCCCGGAATTCGTCACTCCTATCACAGAAGACCTTTGACTGGTCGAGTGGTTCTCATGTGTCAGTTTATTATTGGCACCTTTCAAAAGACAGTCTACCAAAAATGTCTCAACCTTTCTCAGCACCTGCTCACTGATCATGTACAAGTCGTGTAAACTGCAGTTAATAAAATTTATTCTTGATACCTTTTGTTTACTTCCCCTGAACTTGTACTTTATATCTCGCAAGTCCTTCAAGAATCTGGACATTTTGGACAAATATTCTTTGTATTTGTTTTCACTAGACTTTTGTTTTTTAGTTACTTGGGTGTAGAGCTCAGACTTTTGATGGCCATAGACACTTTCATTTAGGTGCAGGAATATATTTTGATAGAGAGGAAAATATCTTCCGGAACACTGTGGATCAGAAGAAAAAAAACTATCATCTATCTATCTATCTATCTATCTATCTATCTATCTATCTATCTATCTATCTATCTATCTATCTATCTATCTATCTATCTATCTATCTATCTATCTATCTATCTATCTATCTATCTATCTATCTATCTATCTATCTATCTATCTATCTATCTATCTATCTATCTATCTATCTATCTATCTATCTATCTATCTATCTATCTATCTATCTATCTATCTATCTATCTATCTATCTATCTATCTATCTATCTATCTATCTATCTATCTATCTATCTATCTATCTATCTATCTAAACTGTCTGTCAGTCAGTCGATCAGTCCGTCTGTCTGTTGTATAAACCTTGAACATATTTATTTAGTACTAATGATAGTACAATATCAACAAGAAAAAAAACAACATGACCTACTTTTGAAGGAAGTTTTTGGAGTTCCACCATATCCTCAACTACATCATTTTTCTAAGAAAATATGAAATAAAAGCCATGTTTCAAGATGAAGCAATAAATTTCTATTTAAAATGATTTTATTTCGTTCATGAACTGTTTATGCAGTAGACGGTATTTGCATGTTTATTAAATGCATTGAATATTTTTAATTAGATAAATATGTACTTACAACTGTGGAGAGCAGCTCTCTTGCTGATGCTAAGGCGTTGTCGTAATAAGCAATCTCAGTTGTTGACACTGACACAATCAGGAGAAATAAACCTAAAATTTCATCAACGAAAATTTAATGACTAATGCCATCGAAATATTTTGTGTCGATAATTTAATGGGAGACCCGAGCCAAGTGAGTTATACATAGTTGTCCATACGGTGTATTCAAAGTCATGTCAGTTAATTTTTTTGTTTGTTTTTTATTGCCATTATAATTGGTCCAAGTTACGACAATATAATATTGACATAAATTTGTGGTCACATACAAGCTAAATAAAAGTTCTTTCACTTAATTCATGCCAAAATATTGATACTATATAATAGTTTGCCAGTGGTCAGATTTGTTACATTACTAAGTTTAATTTGTAGACGAATCATTGCTACTTGTGTACCTTGTTGAGTGAGTAAAGCCATTGTTTTGTCAGTGTTATGATATCTAATGATATTCCACACTTGTACTATTGTTTAGTTTTAAGGGTAATTGTTGTTTTTTCATCATTTACCCATTTCTTATATACTCGTTTGCCTTTTTTTCTATTCTCAAGGAGAAACCCGTTTCTTAAATACTATAAATAGACATGTGATGAAAATAAACCAATGACAGCCTACCCTGTATGTAGAAGTGGGTGAGCGGTGGCGGCGGGACAATACTCAATGACGAAATTAGGGGAGACACAAAAATATCCAATGACTATAGTCGTCAGTTTGGTGGTTCACCGAGGGAGATATCAAGGGTGAGAAATATTCAGAGTACTTTTGTATGAAATTATTTCCCCTTAACATACATCTTATTAATTGGGTTAAAGTTCAAAAACGATCTTAAGATGGTATTCAGTAACGATAAACAATAGAACTTTTACTATCGATTAATGAACATATCCGATTTTGAAAGTTTTACTAAAGGCATTGGACAAAGCTAAATTACAGTCGGTTGGGGCCCTCGAAATAAAGGGGTTCATTACAGTATGTGCCCTATATAGTTGAATGTATGTACATTGTATTTATAGTTGGGCCTTGCGGGGCCCTAGGCTAACACGCAGTGCACCGTCCGTTAAATCCGCCCCTCGCAATGCTTAATACAGTTACACTTTTTTATGTGACCCATAATGCATCAGATACCAGACTTTTAGAATTTATTCAAAAGAAATAATTTAAATCTGTAGAATTTCAAAACAACCATTCAGTGACCCAGCAAAGAGTAACTGTAGAAATAGTAAATCTATAAATTAAATATTTCTTCCAGCCCCTGATCTCTGCGCACAGAGTTATGAAACTTTTTCAAAGTTGCAAAATGTTTCAGAAGTTATAAACCAACCACTCCTGGCCAACAGAAGTTATAAACAATCACTCCTGGCCAACAGAAGTTATAACCAACCACTCCTGGCCAACAGAAGTTATAACCAACCACTCCTGGCCAACAGAAGTTATAACCAACCACTCCTGGCCAACAGAAGTCATAACCAACCACTCCTGGCCAACAGAAGTTATAACTAACCACTCCTGACCAACAGAAGTTATAAACAACCACTCCTGACCAACAGAAGGTATAACCAACCACTCCTGGCCAACAGAAGTTGAACAAAAATCGTATTTCAAGAGAACATTTGAAAAAAAAAAACTGTGATGAAATTTATCACTTTGGGCTACAATGTATTTTTTTAAAAACTTGATGTTCTAAATATTTTCTATTTTCAATACATATGTAGGTTACATGAATAACTGGCAAAAATGCAGGCTAAATAAATTATACTTACCGAATAAATCAATTAGTTTGAAGGCTATTGAATATTTTCAGAAAATTGAAACCAGAATCAGTGTTAACATCCTCTTGTAATATTCTTTAGGGCGTGTATCATATCTAGTTATACTGACATAATGTCGATGTTATGTGGTTGTCATCTATCTATGAACCAACCGTCAAACACAGGGATCGATAATAGGATTATATCAAACGGTCAAAATTAAAACAATAGTTGTTTTTTTCCTCGCGTGGCAGTACTTTATTTTTAAACCTTTTAAAGATTCATTTAAGCCCTTAAGGTTTAGGAGAATGTCTCTTGCTGGCCTATGGTGATTGTCGTATTTGACTAATTGCCTGCATATGTTCCCCTGATATTTGACAAATTGCCTGCATGTTTTCCCCTGATATTTGACAAATTGCCTGTATATGTTCCCCTGATATTTGATAAATTGCCTGCATGTGTTCCCCTGATATTTGACAAATTGCCTGCATTTGTTCCCCAGATATTTGACAAATTGCCTGCATGTGTTCCCCAGATATTTGACCAGATGAATGGATCGCAGTGAATGGAGAGGGCGGGGCTGGTGAGGAAGGGAGGTAATTCAGAAAGATAGTTGACAAAGTTTAAAAAAAATGTGAAATAAAATAACAAAGAAGAAAATAAAAGATGTAGCGAAAGTGACATGGATGTAAATAAAAAAAAAACAAAGAAGAAAATGGAGAAAGTATAAAGATAAAAAGATTACCAAAAAAAGCAGAAGGTTAAATTAATTGACAATGTTAAGATGACGACTTGTGTGCACTATGATTTTAAAGGCTAGGGTACAACCGATTATGAAAAATAGGTGATGACCATATAATACATATTTAATTGCTAATACTATTTTGGTATGTCCCCCATGTTTATTAAGAAATGCATACAGACAAAAATAATTCAACTTTACAGATTGTATTTTGTACAACTGATTAAAACAAAAGTACAGCTGATTAAAACATAAGTACAAATGATTAAAAAAATAAGTGCAACTGATTAAAACGTAAAAAAGTACGACTGGTTAAAACATAAGTACAACTGATTAAAACATAAGTACAACTGATTAAAACATAAGTACAACTGATTAAATCATAAGTACAGCTGATTAAAACATCCAAATTAAAATTAAATAAGTGCAACTGATCAAAATATATGTACAATCAATTGATAATAACAAATGTACAACTTTGTCCTTTACTTTAACCAAACAAAAGCCGTAAAGATTTTTTAGTACTACAGGATCTATCATAGCTCCAGGCAAAATTGATTCAAGGATTATAAGTCCATTGGTCAGAGAAAAAGAAAATAGACCAGAACTGTTGTTTGGAATGAAAATGAGTCTCCCGATAAACAGTGTCTTCTTGTGTCACTACAGTAGACTGATAGCTATGACCATATTCAGTACATAACATGTTTAACCAGGAACTCATTGGGCTGAGGAAACTTTGAATATATTTATCTTATCATTGTATGGTTTCTATTATTAAACAGATTTTGGAAACTTTTAAGGCTAAGAGTGTAAGGTTTCTTTTAGGAATACATCTTGTTTAACGGAATGTTACCCAATGTTACTCCTATCATGTGGATAGCCATGTTGCACATAGAATGACTGTGTACAGTTCAAGAGTTGGTCTACATCACTCCATTGTATTATCAGCCCATTTATTTATTAGCCCAATGTTTTATCATCCCATTGATTTATTAGCTCAATGTTTATCAACTTATTGTTTTTTCAGCCTATTGTTTGATCACTCCATTGTTCTATCAGCCAAATATTTTATCCGTCCATTGTTCTATCAGCCCAATGTTTTATCAGCCCTTTAATTTATCAGCCCAATGTTTTATCAGCTCAATGTTTTATCAGCCCTTTGTTTTATCAGCCTATTGTTCTATCAGTCCATTGTTCTAACAGTCCATTGGTTTATCAGCCCATTGTTCTATCAGCCCAATGTTCTATCAGCCCTTTGTTTTATCAGCCCAATGTTTTATCAGCCCATTGTTCTATCAGCCAAATGTTTTATCAGTCCATCGTTCTATCAGACCATTGTTTTATCAGCCCATTGATTTATTAGCCCATATTTTATCAGCCCATTGGTTTTATCAGCCCATTGTTCTATCAGCCCAATGTTCTATCAGCCCATTGTTTTACCAGCCCATTGTTCTATCAGCCCATTGTTTTGTATAAAAAAAAAAAAAAGAAAAAATAAAACTATGATTATCCCAGTCTAAACAGTAAACACATTTACAACACTGTGTGTAGCTTGTGTTATGCACAAAATAATCTACCTAAACTTTGTGCATGAAACAAGATCTCGTTCAACGCAAAACTCCTTTTTTTGCATAATGTGGAAGGAGTTAGGAAATAAATAATATGTAAACAATGGCTGGAGATCAAATGTCCAGTGTAGACGTGAGACATGTTTAGGCAGACATTATGGACGGCAGATGTCTGTCTGAGTGTCTGTGTAAATAAACATTAAAGCTGAATAGAATTATATCTTATTTTTTCAATACAGATTTTCTTCAGAAAATAATAAGTCTAAAACTTAACAATATTTTGTTTATTTTGAAAATTTTGTGTGTGTAATAGGCTTGTTATAAAATATACATAGAATGTCATTTTTCCGTAACAAGACAGCCACGAATTTTCCAAAATCTTTTTAATTTCCTGAATAGTTGAACATTGTTACAATTACCTGGCCAAAAAGTACAGTCTGGCAATAATAGGTGCATCCCGGGACGGACTGCCTTCATCCATCCCCAACCAGCCCCGTAGCGTGAAAAATTCTACAGCAGGGGCCAGGCAATAGCGAGGGGGCAAGTAATACATTTTACTAAAAGAGCAAATAAGCAGGGGGGCAGACAAAACGCAGAGGGGCCCGGCCCTCATCCCCCCCGCACGTTACGGGCCTGTCCCCAACCAACCCTCAGTCTGAAATGTTTTATTATGATAAATATGAAGATTGTTTCCCTTTAACCAACATGAAAGCGCAGGAATAAAGGGTTAGGGTTTAAGGTTAAGGGTTAAGCCATGTCAACCAGACACACGTAGTTGCCTTTTACAACCATATGCAACACTTACTCAAAATGCACATATAACATAACCTATGTGTTGTTTGACGAGTTATGTGTACATGTACACAGTAATACTGTATTTACAGCCATACCATTATTACATTGACAAAGAACTGTATTTTTAATGCCCTGTCCTATTGGTAAAATTACTAGTGATCCATTATGTACAAATCAGTATAATCTATGTCTAGACAAATTGTTTACTTTTAAAAAAAAAATTCTCGATAATCAATGCGTTTCTAATTTTCCTGAATAGAGATTTTATTGAGACTTATTCTAATACACTTGTCAAGGTCATGTTATGTTAATTTTTAAAAGTATACAGTTGTGTGCTTATAGTTTTCGTCTTCAGAATCAATAGTCTTAAATGCATCGCAAAATAAAAATCAATTCTGGGCCAAAGGACAACTAGAAATAGAACTATTTTTTAATAATGTACGTACATTAATGACAAGACACAGTCTATACAACCATAACAACCAATAACAAGACGAAGTCTATACAACCATCACAACCAATGACACAGTCTATACAACCATCACAACCAATAACACAGCCTATACCACCATCACAACCAATAACACAGTCTATACAACCATCACAACCAATAACACAGTCTATACAACCATCACAACCAATAACACAGTCTGTTCAACCATCACAACCAATAACATAGTCTGTTCAACCATCACAACCAATAACAAGATAGTCTATACAACCATCACAACCAATAACACAGTCTATACAACCATCACAACCAATAACACAGTCTATACCACCATCACAACCAATAACACAGTCTATACAACCATCACAACCAATAACACAGTCTATACAACCATCACAACCAATAACACAGTCTGTTCAACCATCACAACCAATAACACAGTCTGTTCAACCATCACAACCAATAACAAGATAGTCTATACAACCATCACAACCAATAACACAGTCTATACAACCATCACAACCAATAACACAGTCTATACCACCATCACAACCAATAACACAGTCTATACAACCATCACAACCAATAACACAGTCTATACAACCATCACAACCAATAACACAGTCTGTTCAACCATCACAACCAATAACACAGTCTGTTCAACCATCACAACCAATAACAAGATAGTCTATACAACCATCACAACCAATAACACAGTCTATACCACCATCACAACCAATAACACAGTCTATACAACCATCAAAACCAATAACACAGTCTGTTCAACCATCACAACCAATAACAAGATAGTATATACAACCATCACAACCAATAACAAGACACAGGCTATACAACCATCACAACCAATAAATAAAAGACTACGTTCATAAAAGACAGGGTGTATTTATAATTAAACACAAACTAGGAGATCACTTAGGGCTCACAATGTTCTTATGGAAATATTCGTTCCCATTAAATTTGATGCTAATATGCTCCCCCCCCGGACAGGTACTTTTACCCAGGACTCCCGAACTTCCCTCAAAATACCCAAGAACGGTTCTGATAACAAACTTCAGGCTTTTGTCCCCCCCCCCCCAAAAAAAAACATTCAGGCGTCCATGTTTGTTTGTTTCATTGGTTCATTGGCAGCATTACTTCAGAATCGCATTACATTGACATTGGATTCAACCACATCAGTGTGGTAGTGGGAGTGGGTCATGGGTGGATCATTTCATTAACTACATCTGGCATCTGAGTTGAATCTTCGTTTCATGTGAAGAGAGTCCTGACCTTACTGAGACGACGTTCTTTGGTCTGATATGTCTGGAAAAATCTGGGATCTGGTTATATTGCAGGATGATCAAAAATTGAGGTGCATGCTTCAACACCCCTGGAGACGTGAATGGGTACTTCTCTGAAGACTGACATGGCGTGTTACAGTGTTACATACACCAACACTTGAAATTAGTGGTTTTTACTTTAAAAGACACACACATAGATATAGATATATAATAGTATATATATATATATATGTATATATATATATATATATATATACATATATATATACATATATATATATATATAGAGAGAGAGAGAGAGATAATAGTACATATATACATTTATGTGTGTGTCTGTATGTGTGTGTTCGTGCGTGCGTGCGTTCGTGCGTGCATACTTAGGTGTGTGTGTATGTGTGTGTGTATGTTATATCATCTGAAATGTTTATGAATCATCCAATAATTTGCTAGCAGCTGTCGACTTATTCCACCTTGTTGCGACAGTCTTTGAAGTTTTATGTACATGCACTAGGTAGCATAACGTAAAGTTATACATAAAAGTATAAAGTTCTACATAGTCATAGAATTGTACATAAAGTCAATGGAGCTGTACACAAAATCATAGAATTGTACATGAAGTCAATGGAGCTGTACACAGAATCATAGAATTGTACATGAAGTCAATGGAGCTGTACACAGAATCATAGAATTGTACATGAAGTCAATGCAGCTGTACACAGAATCATAGAATTGTACATGAAGTCAATGGAGCTGTACACAGAATCATAGAATTGTAAATGAAGTCAATGGAGCTGTACACAGAATCATAGAATTGTACATGAAGTCACAATATTGTTTATAAAGTTATAGAATTGTACATTAGGTCATAGGTCAGTGTACATCAAGTTCATTTCTCACTGTTCTCTTCAATTCTAACTAAAAAAACTAATACCAAAAAAGATGACAATAATTAATGTCATCAAAACTTTTCAAACAATTTTATTTTAAACGTTTTGGCATTGTTTATTTTCTATTGAAAAAATAATCGGATTATTTAGAATAGTCAAAGTACTCTAAGACTTTAACTTTCTTGCTTCTTCTTGCAAATGAAAGTAACTTTATTTATAAATTCTTTTTCTAAGGCAAGATTTTGCGGCCCGTCACTATCTGCCGCTCGGGTTGTTAGGCGCCCCATTGAGTCACAGTACAGTGCAGTCAGTGTAAAACACACATCCAAAATTATTTTCTTACGACTTCAAGATCAGCCAATCAAATTTCTTGTAACAAAAATGGTGTCCATGTGTCACTTTCTTTTCTGTCCATGTTTCACATTCTGCGGGAGGGGGGGCGAGAAAAATCGGAAACAATTTTGTTGTTGCATCAATGATTTCAGACTCACGTTTGTGAAATAAATATCTTGCAAATTGATTCACTGCTTGGCAAAGGTACTTTTAGCGGCTTTTGACAAACTTAAATTAGAAAGCCCAAGACAAAAATGAAATGTTGGGTTGTTGATGTCGGAAATAGAACGTTGTGATACTACGTGTATATTGTCTATTGCTGACACAATGAGACAAAACAATATGTAACTCAGGCTGATCAATCTACCAGAAATGAAAATTGAAGCTAAAGAAATTCTGCTGCCTGTGTCCCCATAGACTTGCAGGTAAAACAAACTGTCATTAAATTTATTTGTTTTCGTTTTTCTAAAAAAAAAAAAAAGCCCTGTGTTTTTTTTTTTCTGTTTATTACAAATCTAAAAATAATTATGGGAACAACTCATAGAACTATCTATACTTTCAAGAACTAGTCATCAAGCAATCTATCTCATGCTGAGTTCTCATTGATACCTTCAAAGTTTCATAATTTGTTCCGTTGTGTGTTTGCGTGCTTTTGTGAATGCTTGTGTGTGTGTGTGTGTGTTTTGCGTGCGTGTGTGTATGACTGAGTTTGTTTTAAAAAATACAAACTTCATCAGTTCATTTAGTTTTCACTGAAAGTATTCCAGCATAGAATTTGTATCACTGTTTGCTCTGGTCCAAAATTGTGTTGTTTCAGTCCGAGTGAAGCGATATCTGGTCTTCAGTTCATTTAGCCCCAGTCATTAACTTGACTTGAGACGGAGAGAACACATTACTTCCCCTTTGTTGACTTTGTAAAATAGTTGTTTCTTTCCCCCTGACCCGTTTCTACTTAAAGAGTCTGGCAGAGTCGCAAACGGAACAATAGACTCACAAATCTTATCCCCCCATCCCCATCTGATTCACCCCTTTCTCATCATCTCTATCACAGCTCACCCTGCCCCCATGTCTTGCACCCCACCCCACTTAAATCGCCTCTGTAAGTCATTGGGTTTACTCTTATATTTCTCCCCGTCCACTCTTCATTATTTTTTTCATTTCTTTCCATATTGAAGTTGAATGTCTTTTTTCTCTGTATCGATCTATGGTTATAAAAACCAAAAAAATAAATATTCCTGCTGTTATCAATTATGGAGACATGCCTGCAATGAAATATCTTGACAATTGTGATATGTATCAACGGCGTGAGTTATATGAATGAATCATGCTTTCGTAATATTAATGAGTGATATTTGTAATTTATTGGAGTGCTGCTTAAATGTTCAAGAGAGATGGTTGTTTTTTGTTTGTTAAATTTCGTTCTGACAAGTACATTATCGCAAGTATTTTGTAAAACGTTTACAAAGATCATTAATTATGTTTGATAATTATATATCATGATGTAGTGTATACAAAATGTAGACCTATATTATTTTATAACGTTTAGTTCTCATGGTAGTGACAAAATCAAACAGGCAGAGCCTTTAGAAAATAATGAGTTTCAATTAATTCACATATTTCATTCGAAATATAACCAATAAGCACTTAAAATTAAAGTGGTAAATTTAAACGAATTGAAATTATTTTATTTGTGTGCAAAAACTTTGTACGTGTATTTATACAATAATTTATATTTGTTGATACTTTGATCTTTTTAGAGTTCATTGTATTGGTCATAGTTTATTGTAATGGTCATGGTTCATTACAATGGTCATCTCTGGATTTGGACATACGCTGTCCACAAATATCACGTGATATAGTACATCCAGACAGATACGTTCTGTTAAGATGTGTTGTTGACCGTAGACAGAGGCGCTTTGAAAAGTCAGGGCGTGATGGCATCACATGTGGGGGGAATGGCTTTTGTAGACGGGGGCCCTTTCAAGGAGGGGTCCCTGGGCAGTAGCCTAGTTTGCCTGAAAGTGGATTTAAAACGATTTAATAAGATGGCATGAGTTTTTAGAATCGTTTCAACGTATGTTTACGTGTGTGAGCGTCCGTGTGTGATGAATGTGTGTAATTGTGTGTGTGTAAGAGTGTGTGTGTGTGCTGAATGTGTGTAAGAGTATGTATGTGTGTATGTATTTTTAGTTTACGTCATGATGAACTCGTTTAATGTTTACAACCAAATACCAAAAAATAAGATTAAAATTAAGGACGCCAAAGTTCACATAGTGAAGTACTGATTAGATAAAAGTGAAGTAAGGTCGCATATTGGCTTCCTGATTACATCGACTGAAATGTACAAAGACAAACTACATCGGAACTTTTTGTGTGAAAATGTAATTACTACGAAAAAGAAAAAGTTCTTTTTGATGACTAGTTAATAGCTGGCAGAGTAAATGAAGTTGGCCCAGCCTGCCTTGTCATTAATTCTAACCCTGACTTTAACTTTTCTTTTTATACAACTTCTCCATTTTATGATTTTTTATAGATCCCTGGTTATTAAAATCTTACCCTAACCCTTACCCTAAGCCTTAAATTTGTCAATTTTTGCTTAGATAAAAAAAAATTCTTCTATTAGTCTACTTATATTTTCAATGAAAGGAAAAACAAAACATTATAGTACCTAAGACCAAACAGGTCAACATTTTAGTACCTAAGACCAAACTGGTCAGAGAGACCAGGGAAGGGGCCACCACTCTGCTCATCTGGCCGATAGTCGGTCTAAAACGATTACACAGTTGGGGATCAGAGTAGCCCCATGTCAAAGCTTATTATGGGGCCCAAGACTTGGGGTATTGATAGTGGTTGTTTGTTTGATTTTCGTCTTGGGCTTTCTAATTTAAGTTTGCCAAAAGCCGCTAAAAGTACCTTTGCCTTGCCTCTTCACCCATCAAAGGTAAGAAATGCTCCATAGTTAGTCACTAACAATAGGGTCCCATAGGTCAGGAGCCACCACATCCTCTACATAGTTGTGTCTAAATGACATCACTAACTCCACAACATCCTTTACATAGTTATGTCTAAATCCAAACACTAATCTATAAACAATGGTTTGTACTTATTCTATTACTGTACAAAATGAAACTCATTTTTTCGAACGACTGTCCGAAGGAAATAAAATTGTGAGAAAACTAAAAGTTGTATTTGGTTTTAAAAGTTCACTATAGAATTGTCACCCGTTGTGAAGGTTTATGTAAACTTTGGGTGTGTCCACACAAGTGGAGGTAATTGTCAGTTTAGGAACCACAAACACGGTTTTGTGAATGGCGAGGAAATAATGGCATAGTCCTAAAGGTTAAAGGTTACAGTAAAGAACAAGGACACAAGTAAGTTAGTATAAGGCTAAAGAATGGGATGGTCTGACTTTACACTGGAAACTATTGTCGGCCACTGTATATAAAACGAAATAATGTGATTGTCTGACTTTACACCATTTTTTAAATATTGTCCATTTTTCAAAAAAAAAAACACATTCAATCATTATTTACATAGTCTAGGACATTGCTTCTCAACTTCTCAAAGTGGTGGGCCGCGGCCCTAGGGGGCCGTGAACTGTCCTGAGGGGAGCCGTGGAATTTCGAAAAATGTGACACATAAAATTATAATAAACCTAATGTATTATGTAAATAGTATTAATATATGTTTAAAATATAATCTAGTTTATTTTATATGTTGCATCTTTTCACTCTTTCATTAACATTAGAAAAAGCATGTATAGACTAGTAAAAGTTTGCATATAGAGTTTAAATTATAAATTTAAGCAATCTAAACCAAAAAAAAATGGGGGGGGGGCGCCGCGACATATTGATTGGCGTTCCAAGGGGGCCGTGACTTAAAAAAGTTTGAGAAGCACTGGTGTAGGAAGAAAAGAAATCAAGGGAGTCTATTAACCCTTTTTTTAATTAATAACTTCTCCGCGCCTGGTTATTTTTAGATTGTTTGGCAGTCACATGGGCAGTGCTGTAGAACAATGAAGTGTCACTTGGTGCCATTCTTGGTGCATTGTCATGCACACACGAGATGAATAGCATCTAGATGAAGGCGAAACAAATATTATTATTTGCTTCTATGTTAAAGTCTGAAAGATATTTTTGACGGCAACATGCGACCTTAAAGTAAAGACATCAGTTGGTTACTAATGGTGTCTGGCATATTTATTATGGGTGTTTTGTAGTTTGTGTATATTGAACACCACTATGTTGAATTTAAGGATTATTATTGAATGTTTAATGTATTATTAAGATACTCGTAGTTTTAATTTATTGCTGTTTAAATAATGAAACTTTAACAGAAGGATATGTTTTATTGTTATATAAATGTTTGTGTACGTTATGTAAACAACAAAGATCAAACATAACTAAAAAACGTATACTTGAATTTAGCCAGACAATGCCATTTTAACGTAAACTAAACCATTGTGTTATCTGTGTAGCTAAACACCATTTGCTTATTCAACTAATCAACATGTTATGTACGTTACCTAAACAATACCAGTTATAGATAAACTGAACAATATGCTATGTATGTTACCTAAACAATACCAGTTGTAGATAAACTGAACAATATGTTATGTACGTTACCTAAACAATACCAGTTATAGATAAACTGAACAATATGCTATGTACGATAGATAAACAAAGCCTTTCCTACGTCAACTGAACAATATTGTTAGCTAGACAATATCATTTTGTACGTAACATTATTTTTGTCCACAGTAAACAGGACACTGTCCGATATCTCGGTCAATTTCCTCGTGCAGTCCTCGCCAAACTCCACAAAAACAACGGATCAATCAATCACCGTCTTCAAAAAAACAATTTCTAGACAAAACATCATCATAATACAGCTCTTCTAGCCATTCGTCATCATCATACAACACGTCTAGCCATTTATGATGTGAGGGGGTCTGACTGTGATACTTTAAGATAACATGGTGCCAATATTCCGTCTGAGCGGCCACTTACACAGGTTATCCGATACTAAACGGAGTGACCTTCAGACTGTGAATATTGGTGGACATTACCGGCTGGCTGTACACTTCATTCCTTAAACTGGTGTGTGAAGTCCTGGATGGATGAGATGAAATCCCCTTTAGATCCTATAAACCACTAATGGGACGGTTTTTGCAGTGTCCTTCTTTCATCTCTACCATAGTCGATAGATAGTGCAATGACTATGGAAGCACCACATGAGATATATTGGAGACTTTTAACATGACCAGAAATATCCATCAGTCCTCATTGAGAATCGAACCAAGGACCCCCAGGTCGACAGTCGAGCGCTTTACCATACGACCATCCCACGTTAAAAAAACATCGCCCACCTAGATGGGACATTTTTAGGTTTTGTAGTTCCCTTCTTATATCCCCCACCAAAGCCTTGGAGGCACCACGGGAGACATCGCGGGGGACTTAAGCCGTGAACTGAAACAATTTCCTTGGTTCTCACCGGAGATACCCATTTATGAGGATTTCAATTACCCATTAATAATACACAATTCACTCTACAGTAATTTGACTCATCTGTAAGTTTAATTTGTTTTTTGTCATTTAATTTTATCGCATATGACTTCACAAGCATATTTTATTTTTATTTTTTTTAACAAATGAAATCAGAATATCGAAGTTTATTTTTTGTTATCAATAATTTTGTTGTTGATCTATTTTAATTAAACTGCATTAGACCTGGGATGTTGACATCAAATGTTAATTGTCAATTTTGTTGTATTGATTATTACCTCCTTGCGTCTATAAAAAATATTAATTTGTTTGTTTGCGATGCTTTTCTTTGATGTTTTCTCTGGATTAAATTGACGTGAAATCTGTGAATTTACACTTAACGCTGTGAAAAAAACAAAACAAAAAAAAAATTTTCTTTAGAAAATAAAAGTTCACTGAGCTGTAATAACTGATAGAAGATTTAGAAAATTAATTGAGAAAAAGAAGATTCGAAAGCTAACTCACCACACGAGAGATTTCTATAAATAACTATCCACCAGTATGATTTAAATGTGATAAATATGGAAGATTTTAATTTTTCAGAATGTAAAAAAAACTGACATTTTACATCCATGTGGCCATAACTCTGTATCTGTAAAGCTCCTGTGTGGATGGCCATTGAGGCACCACGGGACACTTGGAAGGGAAAACAAACTTCCGACAGTCGCGCGATTTCTGCCGTTCGGCCATCTGCCCCTCCCCTATCACCCTTTGTAGATGTTTAACTGTCACTCTACTTTGATGTTCAACTTTCACACCGCTTTCTTAGATGTTTAACTGTCACTCTACTTTGATGTTCAACTTTCACACCGCTTTCTTAGATGGTTAACTGTCACTTTACTTTGATGTTCAACTTTCACACCACTTTCTTAGATGGTTAACTGTCACTCTTCTTTGATGTTCAACTTTCACACCGCTTTCTTAGATGGTTAACTGTCACTCTACTTTGATGTTCAACTTTCACACCGCTTTCTTAGATGGTTAACTGTCACTCTACTTTTGATGTTCAACTTTCACACCGCTTTCTTAGATGGTTAACTGTCACTCTACTTTTGATGTTCAACTTTCACACCGCTTTCTTAGATGGTTAACTGTCACTCTACTTTGATGTTCAACTTTCACACCGCTTTCTTAGATGGTTAACTGTCACTCTACTTTTGATGTTCAACTTTCACACCGCTTTCTTAGATGGTTAACTGTCACTCTACTTTGATGTTCAACTTTCACACCGCTTTCTTAGATGTTTAACTGTCACTCTACTTTGATGTTCAACTTTCACACCGCTTTCTTAGATGGTTAACTGTCACTCTACTTTGATGTTCAACTTTCACACCGCTTTCTTAGATGGTTAACTGTCACTCTACTTTGATGTTCAACTTTCACACCGCTTTCTTAGATGGTTAACTGTCACTCTACTTTGATGTTCAACTTTCACACCGCTTTCTTAGATGGTTAACTGTCACTCTACTTTTGATGTTCAACTTTCACACCTCTTTCTTAGATGGTTAACTGTCACTCTACTTTTGATGTTCAACTTTCACACCGCTTTCTTAGATGTTTAACTCTCACTCTTCTTTGATGTTCAACTTTCACACCGCTTTCTTAGATGGTTAACTGTCACTCTTCTTTGATGTTCAACTTTCACACCGCTTTCTTAGATGGTTAACTGTCCTCTACTTTTGATGTTCAACTTTCACACCGCTTTCTTAGATGTTTAACTCTCACTCTTCTTTGATCTTCACCTTTCACACCGCTTTCTTAGATGTTTAACTCTCACTCTTCTTTGATCTTCACCTTTCACACCGCTTTCTAAAATGTTTAACTGTCACACTACTTAAATGTTGAACTGTCACATTACTTAGATTTTTAGCTGTCACACTATTTAGAAGTTTGACTGTCATACTTCGTAGTTATTCAACTGTCACCCTACTTAGATATCATTTTCCCTACAAAGATATCACTTTCCCTACTTAGATATCACTTTCCCTACTTAGATATCACTTTCCCTACTTAGATATCACTTTCCCTACAAATATATGTTAAACTGTAACCCCCAAATCAGTGGTTCCCCACCATTGTGCAGTCGTGGGTAGCTAATGATAGTTTTAAAATCAGAAAAGAAAGAAAAAATGATACATGCAATAGACAGAAATTATAAACAAGGATTATGTCAACATGTTAAATAGTAAGCTAAACTAAATTCACTTTGAATTGACCTTTTTGTCGTTATTGGAATGTAAGGGCCCCCAGGGAAAGACTTTTGGTTAAATATTTGGGGACTCTATTCGAAATGACCTATCAAGACTCCTATAGCATCATTGTCCCTCTCTCTCTCTCTCTCTCTCTCTCTCTCTCTCTCTCTCACACACACACACATACACACACATCCGCACTAAACGTCATTTGATCAAATACTCTGTGTCAGTGTGTGCTAACACATAGGTTGCCATGGTTACCATAAAGATGGCTCTGAGTGTATCATTATTTTAACTTGAGTCATAAAGACTAACAGGCGTAACAGCGGAAACAAAACAAAATACTCGGTAATTACTCTAAAAAATACTCAGTAATTACTCTAAAAAACCATCTGTTTTGGGTTGTTCTTTTATATACATGAATGGGACACAAAAATATCAATTGTGTAATACAAAATTATTTAACAAACTTTCACCGAAGACATTAATTTTTCTTTTATTGTTTAAATCGCTAAAAAAATCTGCAGAGTATAATAATTCGCACCACAGATTGAGCACACCGACAAAGCATTCATTGTCAATAAGAGCTAGCTCGACACCCCGAACATTGTTGAGTTCATCTGTACCTCTGTCATGTACTTTAATTGCCTGCTCACACTTTCTGCTACTTACATTGGATTCTTTCTCTCACTATCTAGTGGCACGTCTACTTACTTTGGATTCTTTCTCTCACTCTCTAGCGGCACGTCTACTTACTTTGGATTCTTTCTCTCACTATCTAGCAGCACGTCTCCTGTAATTTGCCTGGTGTCTTCTTATCTGTCCAAACAAGAATAAAATCTACAACTTTTGGGGGCAGCTGTTTCAGACGAAATAACAAAACAAAACAAAAAAAAAACTGCCTAGCTTTCAGCCAGCATGTGTAGCCTATAATCAATAGGCAATTACTGCTGGGGGTTCATGCCGACAGTACAAAGGTGGTCATTTATAAAACATCCATTTCCAGGTGCCTGTGATCTTCTGTGTGGCTCCCATCGTCATGTCAGGGAGTTCCTTCAAGTGTTAATGCCCCCACCCTCTCCTCCCTACACCCTATCCGCGTGACAATCACGTGGTGTAAATCTATCACTGATGGTTTATTGTTGAGACAGTTACAGTGATAACACTGGAACACTCTGCGCCACATACTTAACCCACTACTAAACACACACACACACACACACACACACACACACACTGGAATACTCACTACCACACACACTGGTACAAGAACTGACACACACACACACACGATCTTTTACAGGAACTGCCATACTCATCATTTTTTTAGCTGGACCTTGGTAGACATTTATATATATATAAATGTATATATATATATATATATATATATATATATATATATATATATATGGCCCAAGTGACTCTATTCATGGCTCCAGAAACTCCAGTCATGGCCCATGTAACTCCAGTCATGGCCCCAGAAACTCCAATCATGGCCCCTGTAACTCCAGTCATGGCCCCTGTAATTCCTGTCAGGGCCCCTGTAACTCCAGTCATGGCCCCTGTAACTCCAGTCATGGCCCCTGTAATTCCAGTCAGGGCCCCTGTAACTCCAGTCATGGCCCCTGTAACTCCAGTCATGGCCCCTGTAATTCCAGTCATGGCCCCTGTAATTCCAGTCATGGCCCCTGTAACTCCAGTCATGGCCCCGTAACTCCAGTCATGGCCCCCGTAACTCAATTCACTGTTGCCTCCGAGGCCATACATTATCGGCTGTGGGAAGGAGGAGGAGAATATAGACACTAGAAAAAAACTGCCCAGTGGTGTTTGGGTCAAGAGTTCAACTTTTCGTCCAGTGACTTGATAGATAAAGCGAATTTCGTTTATGTATTTTCCTCCAGTTTAAATCTACTATTGTTATACTATTGTTATACTATTGTTATTATACTTGTCATCAGTGGCGTAAATAAGAGAGGTGCGGTCCTCACATGGCGGCACTTTATTTGTTGTCTGAGGATTGCGGCAGTTCAATGATATCTCATAATACGAACTAATCCATCCAGGTTTCGATTATTTTTCCCCTTAATGGCGGATGGCCGAGTGGTGTAGATACTCTACTGTCGACCTGAGAGTCCTGGGTTCGAATCTTGGCGAGAACCATGGAATTTTCGCCAGTTGAAATTTGGTGCGCAAAGTCGTCCCACAAGTCCACCCAGCTTAATTTGGGGAAGCAAAGGCGGCTGGAAACTTAAATAAAAAAAAACACACACACAACGAAAACACGATTTTTATTCTACTTGGGTACACTAATAACTCTTTCACCGGATGGGGAACGATCGGTATATTCCGTGTGTGACTAGTTTTGTATGAATATTTTTTCTCAGTGTAATCCATTGCTAGAGCTTTGTGAAAACACTTTTTTTTTGCTTTTTTTTTGCTGCAGACAAGAGGCAGCAATTGCCGAACTTAGATAAAGAGATACATCTGCCAACTGTGGGGATGGGTCCGTATCTGCCTTGTTTAAGTACAACGGTGCCTCAGAATACGAGCTCAATTTGTATTAAGTTGATTTAAATTTTAAATCAATAATATGAAATAGATAAATCCTGATCCCTACAACTTACCTACCCCCTCCATATTTAGAATGGTTTTGCCGTCTTTCATTGGGTGTGGCATATGTAGTGCTTATGTAATCTGCCGTGCAATGAAACGTTAGAATTCCTAAATAAAAGTTCAAGATGGTTATACCTGTTGTTGTTGTTTTTTTAGCGTCTTCTTACTTTGGTATACCAAAATCTATATAAATAATAGCGATTTGGGTTCTGCGTTAAATCGTAAGTAAAGAATTAATACAACAGTATTCCAGTTTAAAAATACAATCATGAAAAATCGGGTCTGCCCGAAACCAAAAATAACCTAGACTACCAATCAAGCCTTATGGGATATAACTCTATGCCAAGATTTTGCAGGGTACACCTAGTACATATAGGCCTATATATATATATACCAATAATTCAGATATTCAACTTTAGATAGAGACACGGTGAGCTTCATACTGAGATGATTAGATCAACAGCCCTGCTCAGTATGTGTGCTGTCTCTAAAAATCGCTTCTATTATCATTAATATATGTTTGTGACCACACTATAATGGGACTGAATAAATTCATTAAGCTAAAGCTAAAATATTCGTTCTTGGCTCAGTTTTATTTATTTTTTGTTCTATGCGAGTCTAGCGCTGAATCATGCATGGCTTTAACAGATGATTTGATTTTCTATGTGTCTGGATTTTTTTTAATCTCTCATTCTTAATTCAAGCTACCTCTTTCACTTTGCATCTCTTCATCTACCTCTGCCCCTCTCTCTCTTCTCCTCTGACTCTCTTTCTCCCCTTTGTATCTCCCTCTCTGCCTCTCTCTTCCCTCTGCTCCTCTCTATCTTCTCCTCTGCCCCTCTCTCTCTTCTCTCTGCCTCTATCTCTTCTCCTCTGCCTCTCTCTTCCCTCTGCCCCTCTCTTCCCTCTGCCCCTCTCTCTTCTCCTCTGCCCCCTCTCTCTCTCTTCTCCTCTTCTCTATCTCTTCTCTCTCTAAATTCCTGCCACTGTCTCCCTTCATCATCTGCCTATCTCTCCCCATCTACCATTCTCTTTCTCCTCTGCCGCTTTATCGCCCTTCTGCCTCTATTCCCGCTTCTGTCTCTACCCTTTCTGCCTCTCTCACTTCTGCCTTTATTTTCCCCATGCCTCTTTCTTTCTCCCCCCCTCTGCTTCTTTATCTCTCATTCCCTAAGATACTCTACCTCTGAATCTACATGTCTGAACTCATCCATTTCAGTTTTCCATTTTTCCTAACAAGTAATCGACTAATATTATTTTGTTTTAAAAAATACAACCCTCATAAGATAGAAAGTTTATAATAAATATTGGCTGGTCTGTATATTTAGCAAGATTGATGGACTGGCTAGTGGACAAATAGATATCTGATGGATAGATAAAATAAACAGATATTTAGTGTGAGTTGAGGAACAGATATGAACAGGAGTTCTCACAAATTTGTTACTACGATGTATATTATAGGTGTGGAAGACAAGATCATATATTTATTAATATAATTAAGTTTAGCGATTAATTATTAGTCAAGGAAAGTTAATTGACATGTAGGCGGGGCCGTTTTAAGGTCATCGTAGGCCTATAGGCACTTTTTTATTCAAAAATGTTGCGGCCCTCCCCGACTTCATTTTAAATATTTTTCTCAAAAAAATGCATCCGCACTACTTTGCGATTTGAAATCTAAATAAACTTTGAGAACGTCATATGTGACTTTGCTAAGAAAAAGTGCTGAAAAGTTAACATACTGTAATTTACATATCTACAGCACTGCAGCTCCGGCTTGCTCCAGGTGCTGATCGCACACGGTTATATAAAGTTACTTTAATACCGACATTATACAATTTTATTAAAGTTTTGAACTTGTTTTCACTTTTATGTTCTGGCTTTCGTAGGCCTTGAAAAGTCCAATGGAGGCCCTAGGCACAGTGCCTACTGTGCCTAGTTGATAAAAGCGGCCATGCATGTAAGTGATCTCCCCTACTCTTGAAAGTAAACATTAATGCATCTATTTGTACAATTCCCAAAACTTCCCTAACCTGGGTCAACATAAGTTGTAAAGAGTGTGACATGTATTTGTGACCTTCTTTTCTACCACCAAAGATTTAACGCGGTACTCTTAATTCAACTAATAAATAATCCAACTGTACAATCCAGTGAGCGTCATCAGTATATTTATCTGTACTGATTTTAAAGAATGATTAGAGCCACAATATAAGCTGACGAGAGAACGATCAAACGCTTTACAACGTCGTCCCGTTGGGCCCCATTGTAATTGCCCCCCCTCCACCATTACTGTTGAGCCCCAATTTGAATTATACATGTCTCATAAATCAGAACCTGTAATTTAAATTTAAATCATAAACAGTATTAAACAGATTGAGTAATTTTTTTTAAAATTTTTTTTTCACTGTTTAAAATATACCCTTTTTCCAAAGTTTCTGTTTACTATTTTATTTATTGTGTCAGTTGTTTAAGTACTTTCTTGGCTACCATCACGAAAGAGAGCAGAAAAATTAAAAATAAACCTGATGACCATCGATGCAGGGGCGTAAAAAAAAGTGTGCGCAGGGTTATTGCGTAACTCGAAAGTCTGGATTCTGCCAGTCGTTCAATTTCGTGCTAATATTAAAAAATCAAGGGTGTTAATTAGCCCATAATTCCTTCATTTTCTGGGAAAATTAATTTAAACGAAAAAAATCTTTGGGTTTGCACGCCTCTAAGGGATATAACTAAGAATGACAAAAATTATCTTCTATATTTATTATTCCTTTGTATACAAGTCGAGTCCGCTACACATTAATCAGATGTCTATTATGAAAACCGTTGACAAATTTTATTGCGTCACTGTTTCGTTGTTTGATATTTTTTTCTATTCAATTTCTATTTCAACTAAAAAATGTTTTTTGATGAACTTTTCTTTGAATATTTTTACGAAGTCTCTCTCTATTTCCCCCGTTTTTTTTATTGCCAATTATTTGTAACCTTTTTTTTTTAAATTTCACTTACTGTTCGCTAAGATATCAGGTCTATAAAAAATTCTTTAAAAAATAATAGTGAAAATAAAGTAAATGAATAAACAAAAATAAAACAAATTTGTTGATTATATTTTTATGAATGTTTATGACAAAGAACATTATTTAATTATAGAACAACAACTACATTTGAAAATATTGAAATGAATATTATGAAATTTAACCGTTAGAATAGATAACCTCGAGGAAATATATTTTAAAATAATAATAATAATTTTGAACATTTAATGCATTTCGTTTTTTTTAATATTCAAATAAAGTCATCAATTACTTGTTGACAAACCTAAAAAAAATATATGGTAGTAATAAATTATGAAATAAGTATTTAAGTTGATATGCACTTGCACGCGCTAAAGGATCATTGGAATACTTGACAAAAGTCCTTGACCTTCAACTCAAGGCTTCACCTTTTATTTTTCGCTTACCACTATTTTCCTGGAAAACACCATCGTTCAGAATCAGTGCATGAATGGGTTACAAGCACATGTAGTAAACAACCAGCCTCGTTTTAGATATTTAGTTCCGGGGTTTCCCAGAACTTTAACCTACATTAAGAGAGAGAGAGAGAGTTTCTCTCTACATTCAAACGAATTAAAAATAGAACTATGTGGGATATATTATCTCGGGAAGACCACCATGAGAAACTTATAATAAAAAAAAACAGGATTGAAAGTATTCTAGTTTATGTATTGATAGATATGTGGTTTATTTTAACCCACGTAAGTTCACAGTTGAACTTGGGTCACACAAATGACTATTATTTATAAGATCTAAAAATAAAACTACTTAGCGAAAAA
This sequence comes from Bulinus truncatus, assembly GCA_021962125.1. Taxonomy (NCBI): domain Eukaryota; kingdom Metazoa; phylum Mollusca; class Gastropoda; family Planorbidae; genus Bulinus; species Bulinus truncatus. The sequence goes on along the minus strand of JAGDYQ010000013.1, from coordinate 6,404,050 downwards.
CGCGTTTTGAAAAAAAAATTGCACTAAATTAACCCCTAGATAAGTATTTATGAGTTCTAAGTTTAACGCTTTTCTTGAAGAATTTAATTCATTGCCTGGGGCAGGGCTGTCCCCAGTTAATCTTGGGGCACCTGATAATCTCCAGCAACTGGTCTCCCACACACACCCACCACTTGATAAGAAATTTTGATAGCAGATTTTTGTACCCGACATGAGTTCGGGTTGCATCTACTATAGAGATTAAAGTACCTCAGTGTTTCCAAAACAGCTGTACGCGTACCCCAGAGGCTATGCGAAGAGTTTGGCGGGGGTACGCGATGCAAAGGGTTGAGAACATTGGGTAAAAAAATGCACGGCTAAAGTGAAAACAATGGAATGAGGGGAAACAATGACCGTAGAAACAGTGTGTGTGCAAGTTTAGCTTTTTTTTTTTTACTCAATCTCAATATTACGAAAATAAAAGTGGAGTACACAGATGTCGAAAGTTTGAGAAACACTGCTGTACACGATGGGGGATCCTTCTTCCCCCCCCCTCCCCCCCCCCCCCCCCCCACCTTTCCAGGCTGCATCAACTTGTGGGCGACCAAACATGACTTTATTCAACGTTATTGTCTAGCAAAAGGGGGGGGGGGAGATAAAAAGAAAGAGAGATTCTAAAAAATGTATTTATGAAATTTAATAAAACAAACTGTTATATTGAAATGCCATGTAAATAATATTAATATGTAGAGAGCTCGACTGCCATCCTTAGGGCATAAAGGTTCCCTACAGCTTACATGCGGGTACTCGACAATAGTTGAGGGAGTAAAGATGGCTGAACATTGTGCTAGAGATACAATCCTTCATTATGGCGTTGCTAAGGAACGGATAAACTCAAAATTTTAATGAAATTTAAAAAAATGTAACGTCATTTTATGAAGGCTATTCTGAATACTGTCGAAGAAGATTTAAAATGTGTGCATTGCAAAGAGGTGTTTAGGCTTAATTAACAAAATATAGACCTATTAATTAAAACATAGGCCAACTAAATAAAACACAGGCCTACTAAATAAAACATCGGCCTTCTAAACATAACACAGGCCTACTTGACAAAACATTTGTGCGCTCTGTTGTAATGTCTGTGTGCGAGTAGTATGCGCGCTCACGCTATCATCTTAGAGGGAATACTGGCCCCTTGCTATCCAAAAAGGGGGTGGGAGGCTTTTTCTGCCTCAATTCCTATAAAGTATGAAGCCGTTGAGGATCCGAATAGCTGCGAAAGGAAATCTCCGATGGCTACGTTAAACTGTGGAAAATCCATTCAAAGTTTGAATCATCGGAGATTGTCGATATGAAATGAAACGAAACAGAATGAGTGTAGACCACTTCAACTGATCGTCCCGCACAAATCTAATTCAGTTGTGGATAAGATCTCGATGAGTAACATGCTTTTTTTTTTAATTACAAAAAAAAAAATTAAAATTAAACAGAATTGAACACACTTGAGACGAGCTAATTGATTTGTCCAAATTAAAACAAATATATCAGATAAACGTGAAGTGAGGCTGGGGAGGGGAAGAGATTGGGGGCGTTCACAGTAAACGAAAGGTAAATATTTTGCTGTGCGGCCAACGCCCACAAATAAGGAGATCCTTACGGTCCCATTGGCTGTATAATACAAGCAACAAAAACAACAAGAACGTTTTTTAGCCATTCAGTGGTTCGTTTCATAGACAGCAGTGCAAGAGGATCTTGTATGATCACAACCCGCACAATAATTGTTTGGAATGACAGAAGGTAACCCCCGTCATTGTCGGCGTTGTAAGATATGTGACATAGTAGACAATGCCTCTTGGTCGCTGTCACGAGATGGAAGACACAAAGTTTCGGGTTTACATTCACATTCCATAACTACATATAAATAGACACCTATAAACATACGACTGTGTCATGCTAAATATATATCTGGCATTATTATTTTTTTTGTGTTAATTTGCGATGTTATTTAAGTTTCAGACAGAACAAATAAACATGTTTCCTTTACATTAATTGAAACAAAGGCTTGGAGCCCATTTCGTCGGCCCTTGTGTTTGTGTGTGTGAGAGAGAAAAAAGTGAATGAGGGGAGAGAGGGGGGTGGAGCATGCATACCTCAATATCTGTGTGAATTTTTGTCTAACATATTTGTCCACAACTGTCAATAATTGACAAATGTCCAACTATTGTAACAGTATCGATCAGACATTTTCAGTGAGTCGACATTTAGCCGGTGGTTCATGGGAAGTGAGGAAGGAAATGTTGAAGCGGAAATAAAATTAAAAAAAAAATTAATCATCGCATGTGGTGAACCAAATTAAACAGGAAATGGACCAAAGTTTCATCAGAAGCTATTTTTAGATTTCAGTTCATCTCACTTGTTTTTAATCACTCGCAGCTTTTTTTTTTGTCTCGATTATTTGACAAAGTTTATGTGAAGATCTTGTGCTCAAATCCGCTTTTCTCAACCTGCTCTAAAACGTTACCCGCCACAGTACAGGAGAAATGGTCCTCGTACCAACAGTACAGTTCTTATTGGCAGGGGCCCACTGGTCAACCATCAGGGGCAGGTTTAGGCTTAATGGGGGCCACAGCGGGCTCTTTAATTGAATGAAGTGGCTGTAAGACCAAAAGTGGTGGAGTTTTTATACAACCTAATATTAATTAAATGTAAACGCCCTAGATGTGATGGGTTGAGGGGGGGTGTGATGCGGGGAGGGAGGGAGGGGGGACTGTTCATGCGGGATACGCTGTGAGTCCATAATAAACACATATTGTGATGACGGAATAAACATGTCATGACATCAAGGTCACGGCAGGTATTTTTTGCCCAGAGTAAACTTACCCAGGCCCGTAGCGTGCCGGGCCCCCCTGCGTCTGTCCCCCCTGCTTATTTGTTCTACTTAGTAAAATGTATTACCTGCCGCCCCCTGCTATTGCCTGCCCCCCTGCTGTAGAATGCCTGGCCCCTGCTGTAAAATTTTCACGCTAAGGGGCTGAACTTACCCAACCATAACCTAAAGAATAAATACTGTTTAAATATAACACAATTACAGAGGCAACGGGCAAGAAAAAACAAACTAATCATCAGTTGAATCGGAGTAACTTTTTTTTTTACTTAATTAATCGAATCTAAACGTAATATAAGTTAAAATATAAATGGCAACCTTAATAGTAAGAGAATTATAATAATCCTTTTGTTGTTTCAATAAAAATGAAGCCAAATAAAAAAAAGAATGTTGAAATTTACGTGTCTGCTATTAACTTCATTATTATTATTACTTTTTTAAGAGCAGCGATATTTGTTTAACCCGATCCGTTGTATTCATTTTGTTTACATTTTAAGGATACGTTTGAAAAGAAAAAAAAAACCATTCCGGGAAAACACTTACAATAAAGTAAAACTCATATTTTCAATTACACATTATTAATGCTTCAATAAACTTCACTATTACCACTTAAATTTTAAGTTACTTAAATTTTCCATAATAAACATTAGCCTAATTTCCCCTAGAACTTAGCCCTTCTTTTTTTTTTTGCTGTAATATTAAACCGTCTTTTGAGGTTTGTCATTATTACGCCGCTGAATGGTAAATACAAAACAAACATTCATCAAGCTAATAGGAGAATATATCAATGTTTCACGTCCAACGTCCAAGGGTGGAAAAAGTTTTGGAACTGCGGGCCACAGTGGATTCTTAAATTTGACAGAAGGAATTAGAGTAGATGGAAGGTTTAAATGCAATAATAGGAACTACATGTAAACGTCATTGATGTAGACCAGTGATGCTAAACCTTTTTTTTTCTGAGGGCCATTATTGTCTGCCAAAAACATTTGGAGGGGCCAAAAATATAATTTTTATATATGTATGTATATAATGAGATGTTATTTTTTTTAAGCTTGTGGGGGGCCAAAAAATTATCATAAAGGGCCAAATTTGGCCCGCGGGCCAGTATTTTAGCATCACTGATGTAGACGAACAGAGGAGCGGGGAACGAGAGGCATTTTATCAACTACTAATGGGACATTAAAACAAAAACACCCGCCCCCCCCTCTTTCATCACCATCATAGGCGGGAGTACAATGTCCATGGAGGCACCACGGGCAACATATGAAGGTGTATCATAACATACACGCCTTCATAACTAATGTCAGGTTCTCATTTTTAAGGAGAGTGATGTTTGGGGCTTATACCAGGACCTGGAGTCTTTCAGCGAGAATCGAACCCTGGACCTTGTGACCGACAGTCAAGCGTCTACTTTGCACTAAAGCATTAACAAGGATTATTTTTTATTAGAATGTTCACTTCTATTAGAATGTTCACTTCTATTAGAATGTTCACTTCTATTAGAATGTTCACTTATTTTATGTCTGATAAACAATAAATTATCTTTGTATTCCTTGTGTATTTCGCGTATGGGCTGGAGAGGGTGGGGGAGGGTGAAATTTTAAAAAATGAGATCTGAAACATCAAACAGGGGCGGCCTGTATTGATACATTAAACTGCAGCGTCATGTATTGTAACAAGGGCGTCATGTATTGTAACAAGGGTTTATTATTTTTTTGAAAATAAGATAACATTTCAGCAATTAAATCCCCAAAGACGACGTGTACACTTCTCTAGACATATTGTTGAGAATGGTTAATCAAGAAAGATTATTTATATATAGAGTTCCTCACGAAAAAAAAAATGGCTAGTAAGTCAGATTCTATAAAATTTCCAGTGACCCTGGTAGGAAAGTTAGATCCAAAAGACATTAGCCTTTGTCTAAGGTGTCAAGCGGGGAGCACCACTGTCTCCTAAGCCAAAGCAGGACAGCGAACTTTCTTTGTGTCAAGCTGATACAAGTCAGTGACCTTAACCGTAGGTAACAGTAAACTTAGTTGCAGGTAACAAAGGGATGCTAACCTTAGAATGGGTATTTGGCCGCACCAATCACTAGGCTGGAGAAAGAGTCCTAATTATGTAAATGAGTTAGAAAGAGGTACAAGGCAGGCCCGTAGCCAGGTCAAAGTAAGCAGGGGGGCACCAATACCCAGCAAGGGGGTACTTTCTCATTTTAGTTACTTTTTCTTTAGTTTTTCCTCTTTTTCTTCTTTTTAAGCGGGGGGGGGGCACTCCACACCTAGCGGGGGGGGGGGCACGGCCCCCCCAGTGCCCCCTGGCTACGGGGCTGGTACAAGGGCCAATCAGAAGAGTTGGGGTCTTAGAATCATGGGATGGCTTGATCACTGCATATAATGAGATATTAGTTTTCAGGCAGACCAAGAACAGTTAGGGAGTAGTGGGCAGAGAGGACAGTTGAGAAGTTTAGTCGGGGGTCGAGAAGAGGACAACAGATTATGAGGTCGGGAACAGTGTGTTATAAAGTTGTTAATAGGAGTTGGTTAATGAGAATTGAAGCATAGATAAAGACGTGTATTATTATGCAGTTGTGTTTGGTTATATATCACTTTATTAGTCTCCACATCTTTCGGGACAGTGTAGAACCAGTTAGATATGAATTATTATGTTCATGATTTATCTGTGTGTGAAGTAAAAAAAAAAAAGGTTGTGAATCGTAATTGACTTGGCTACTTGAATTGAATGTGAGAGAAAATGGCATGCAGTAAACGCGTCCACAAAACATCATACATAAAACATTAAAACCTACGTGACAACTATACAGGTTAAACTATAACAACATTTTACTATACAGATTAAACTGTAACAACATTTTACTATACAGGTTAAACTGTAACAACATTTTACTATACAGGTTAAACTATAACAACATTTTACTATACAGATTAAACTGTAACAGCAATTTACTATACAGATTAAACTGTAACAACATTTTACTATATAGATTAAGCTGTAACAACATTTTATTATACAGGTTAAACTGTAACAGCAATTTAGTATACAGGTTAAACCGTAACAACATTTTACTATACAGATTAAACTGTAACAGCAATTTACTATATAGGTTAAACTGTAACAGCATTTTACTATACAGTAGGGTGTCCCAAAAATGCTCGAAAAATTATTTTTTTTAAATCTTTGGTGTCTCACCCCCTGAAATGTGTCTCTTGGGTACAATGAGTGAATTGGTGAAGTTGTAGCTCATTTGAACAACATTTAGAGGTCCCCCAAGAGCTTTTAAAATTCCAGTATTAGGCCAACATAAAAATTATGGCTCAAATAATTAGCAGTTTTTGCATGCCATAGTTGAATAAAATGAAGTTTAAATATACTTATATTTATCTCATTGCTACCATTAACTAGAATTGAAATTGTGTGATTCTTAATTAGAAAATGTAATAAATGCTAGAAAACATAAAATACCTAATGTGCAAAATTTAAGCAATGTGCATATTTTTTGAAGATTTAATTTTTTTAAACTAAGCATGCTAAATTGTCAGGCAACATATCACCAAATGTTGCTGCAGTGCTGGACAGAACGAACACCAGCATTAGAAAATCAACAATGATACTAGCATCCGCATTCAACGAAGCTGGTGTTCCGACATCTGACACAGTATTTTCCAAGAGCACAATGCATCGTCATCGCAAGCTTTGTCGTCAACAAGCTGCAGCATGTATAAAAGAAGACTATATTCCCCCAAAATCAATTGTACATTGGGATGGTAAGCTATTGCCCGATGTTACCGGACATGTTACCAACAACGGCGATCGATTACCTGTCCTGCTCTCGTCACTTGTCGATGGCACTACAAAGCTTCTTGGTGTTCCCAAGTTAGCATCCGGGTCAGGATGGGTAGCTGCTGATGCAGTATATGAACATATCAAATCATGGAAGTGCGAATCTATGGTCATCGGCATGTGCTTCGACACTACGGCTTCCAATACTAGAAGACTCAATGGAGCTTGCACTCTGTTAGAAGTAGCCCTGGGACGCAATCTATTATGGATGGTATGCCGTCATCACATGTTGGAAGTACTCCTTTCCGATGCATTCAATGTTTGTCTTGGACCATCCACTGATTTTGTTTTTTAAGAGGTTTCGAGAAAAATGGCCAGAATTAAACCACACACCCGAAGCCAGATCCGCCCCTTTGATAATCGTGTCTGATTCGATTAAAGAATTTATTAAATGTCAACTTGAGGTCAGTCATTCATGTGATGATTATTTGGAATTTCTTCTGCTTGCTGCACAAATGGTTGGGTTGGAGGTTGATGTCAGCATTCGCAGACCTGGTGCTTACATAGGGCAAGGTGGATGGCGAAAGCAATCTATGCATTGAAAATCGATCTATTGTTTGCAGGCAATGAAACCATCTTTCAGTTAACAGCTCGAGAATTACAAGGTAATCAGCGCTTTAATCGGTTTACCATATGTGTTTATCTTCAATCATGGTTTTCATGCAGGCTCACCGCAGATGCACCTGTGAATGATATCTTGTTGATAAAGGGTTTATACGAATATGATGATGCTGTTCTTCGATCGACTGGATTGAAAATGATGGTGCGTCACTCATGGTACTTGAGTCTGGAACTGTCGACGCTTGCGTTATTTTAAACCCTTTTGTCGGACAAAGAAAAAACTGGCCTTGTTCGGACAATGCAATCAGAAAGTGGACCGCATCTCATAAAAACACTATCAAAAAGTGTTGTTGATTTGCGGGCTTCTACCACATTTTTTGAAACATCCAACATTGATGCCAGTTTTCTAGATGTTCCTGTTGAAGCCTGGTCAGATACACCATCTTTTAAAGTTGCAGCAGATTTTGTAAAGAATCTGGCTTGTATCAATGACTCTGCAGAGCGAAGTGTAGCATTGATACAAAATTTCAATGACAGTATCACCAAGAATGAAGAACAAAGACAATTTTTGCTCCAAGTGGTTGAAAAACATCGGAAAAATTTTGCAGAGTGTAATCGTAAACAGCTGGCTAAAATTTAAATTTGAAGAAATTTTTTAATTTTTCTTTCTACCCTACAGTACAAAGTACAAAATAAATAGCAGGAATGCTTATTTGCATTGCTTATTGTTATTATTTTTCAAGCAGATTGACATTGATTCAAGAATTAAATTGACAAAATGAATAAAACTTTGTTTTTCGTAATTTTTTACTTAAATTTCAAATTTAAAAATATAAACCATTCAAGATTTATATGTTTTGTTTCATTTAATATTATAAACAATACTAAGCATCAATTTGTTACTTAATATATCAGTTTCGCATATAATGCAACATTAACGCTGTATTAGATTTGACCGCGAATGATTTTACACCAAAATCTGGAACTTTAAACCTCTTGGGGGACCTCTAAACATTGTCCAAATGAGCTGAAATTTTGCAGGTTAACTACTGTTACCATACAGACATATTCTTTGGGGTGAGACATCAACATTTCAAAACTTCATTTTTTTGGGACACCCTACTATACAGGTTAAACTGTAACAGCATTTTACTATACAGGTTAAACCAAAGAGATACTTTGATGGTAATGTTTTTATGGTCACTGTAAAAAAAAACTTTGTGTTATATTAAAGTCATAGTTATCTACACACACACACACACACATGTTGTCGGATAAAGTATTTAATGAATGATACATATATATCAGACTACTATTCCATTCTTGGCATTTAAATTTTGTAAACTGTAAAGTTCCCTTAGCCCTAACGGGCCATCGGGGCAGATGAAGTGTAGAATTCATCAGTTTCTATAACCTCGGCACAACGCCCAGCCGCCTTTACTTCCCCAACTTAAATCAGGTACCCAATAAAAGCTGGGTTGACTTATGGGACGACTTTGTACCAAATTTCACCTTGAAAAATTCCATGGGTCTCACCAATGATCGAACCCAGGACTCTCAGGTCGACAGTCGAGTATCTACACCACTCGGCCATACGTCCCACTTTGTAAACTGTAGTTTTCAATTTTTTTTTTCAATTATAGTATTAAACTATTGATTGACTAAAATGATATATTGTAAAACGAACCATAAGTGTCAAAATGCCAATATTTGATCTTCACCTCATTGTGTTTGCCTGGGCAGAGAGCTATAATAACAATGCTTAAGTTTTAAATAAAAAAAACTAAAACCTATCACAAATTTTGTTAAATATTATTGTAAAGAGTTTATCTAGTTATTAGAAATTAAAACAAAATGTTCATTAACTTTTTAAAATAAATGCAGTGCAGTAGAAAGTACAGTATAGTAACAAACAATTAACTTCTTAATTCTTCAGGATGTTAATAGACAGACACGAAATTATACAATTATTATAATAGTTAATTATCATGCAGTATTTTTGTCTAATTGACAAACTTTAGTTTTCTCACTAAATTACGACGATTCCGAAATTTAGTTGCAAAATTTGCTGACACACAAAGTAATGCAGCAACAGAAACTAATTAAAAGCTTTACAAAAAGGATATAATCTTTGCAACCTTTTCAATGCCTAAAAGTTTAAATTTACTTTTTGGTGTATGCAATTAACTGTTTATTGATTATTTTTCAACTTCTCTTTCATTCACGAAACAAAATTTTATATTTAAATTTTAATTTGTGTTTAAATTAATGAAATCCTTTAAGCTGATACAAAAAAAAAGTTAAACCATTGTTTTTCTTTAAAGAAAGGGGAGAATTTTTACTTATGTTTATTTGCGAATGAAAGTATGAAAATGAATATAGAAATTGGAAAATATTTTACTCAAATTCGTTACGCTTGTATGCATTTTGTTAAAATAAATTATGATGAATGAAAATATTGTATGCTAAGATTCCTCAACTAAAAACCAGCTCGATGAGGCAATATTTTAGTTGTTGTTTTTTTTTTTTTTTTTGAATTTATTAATTGTGCTAGCATTCATAAAAAACACTGCAGTCTTTTGTCAGCTGTCTTGGAAATCTCCTTTCACTAACTATTAGAATCTCTCTCTTTTCAATGCCGTTCTTGGCGGCTCATTAAAAAGTCATTTCAAAGCTTCAGTGTTTGGTGCTATTCATATCTCAGGTGTTGGGCGAAATGTTCTTTGAGGATTTTCCATGATGATCACTTTCATAGCAATAGTATAAATGTAACTTCAACTGTCCAAAGATGGTCAATCACCAAAATCAATCGATCAATCTTGAAGTTAAAAGTAAAAATGAAGCATACAAATGTTTTGATACTTTGGCTAGGTACTTTACTGTTTTTGTTAGGGTGAATTTAAAAAGTTTTTAAACCTTAAAGAGAAATAAATAGAACGTATACAGTTTATAGTCTTTTCTGCTTGAAAATCTGAAAAAAAAAAGATTTTTGTTTAAGGGTGCAGAGTTTTTATTTTTAAAAAGCAAATATAAATTTTGTAGTAACCTTGAATACAATATGTTTTTTAATTCAGATTTTACCAGAAATGTGGTAATCGATACTTGTTTCACCTAGTACTTGTATCTTGGGTACTTTGTACTCGAAGTATTACTTATTTCACCTAGTACTTGTACTTGTACCTTGGGTACTTCGTACTCGTAGTCTTATTGCTATTTTAAAAACATGTATACTTATTCTCTTACTTGCACATTGCATGGTCAGTACTTAAAACTATTCTGGTTGTTAGCTCCTTAAATATTACTTTAATTCTTTTAATCAGAAAATAAACACTGTTTTTGATAAAAATTTCACTAATATATGGTAAGTAACGCGGCAGAGACACTACAAAATAAAAGATTGTTTGATATAAGATTTAATTCATTTAAAAGAGGCGCTAGTGCTAGAACTAACAACAAAACATAATTAATTTGTTTCATCCTTCTAAGCTTAATTCCACCACAAATGACAAATCTTGACTGTGCGCTAAAATGCACCCGCTAATAAGAAAACGTGTTTTGAGAAGTAGAGATGTAGTCAAAATCACATCTCTAAATTGCATATTTCACTATTCACAGAGATCTTAAATCTAAAGAAATAAAATATGTTAAGCTGCCTAATTTACAGAAACATTTCATGAAATTGGTTTAAAGGAATTTCATTGTTACAAAATCATTTAACATTTCTATCAGATTTTATTAATTTATCAATTATTTTATCAATTCCTATTCACTTTTTACAGTTTGTGCGTACATATGTATGTCTATAAGTGTATCAACACCAGCCATCTGCAACAATTTACGACGAATCCATTGTAAAAGTACAAGACTAACGGATTACTTGGTGAGTTAAAGTTTTGAGCTGTCAAAGTCAATTGATTAGGGAGACACACACTGGCTAAATTCTGACAAATTCTGACAGCTACAGTTACACCTGCAAATCATAAATTAATTTGTTAATGAAAGTTGTTCGATTCCCGAATCAATTTATAATATATAATACAGTGGGTATTCGGTTAACGAACTTAATCCGTTCCACAATTATGTTCGCTATCCGAATCGTTCGTTAACCGGTCATCGATTTACCATATATGTTAATGGAAATTCGATTAATTCGTTCTGGAGATCCTAAAAATTAAATTAAAAAAAATTGTCACGTACTATAATAATTTCTTAGTAAGTTTATTTATTACAAATATGATACATACATATAGTCTTGCTTATTAATCAGTTCTTTTCCTTTCTAAGGCGTTAAAGAACATGTCCAATGTCGATTGTTTTTCTCTCTCCTTCAGAACTTTCAGGAAATGATTGATAGCAATGTCGTTGTGGAGATCAGCAACCCTATTGACATTAGATTGTTTAATGCCAGATCTCCTTTTAAATTTTGTAAACCAGCCAGTGGTAGCCTTGAATTCTAGATTTTCGGAGGACGAGCCTGGAGTTTGTTCTTTCAATTTCTCAAAAATTTCTCCAGCCTTCTCTTGAATGGTGGCCATTCTAGTTAGCTTACATCTCTTTTCACCTCCCGTTCATTTATCCAAACTAAAAGCAAACTCTCGATTTTATCATGGATGACACTTTTTTTTGCTTCTCAGATGTAATTTTCGTTACTCCTTTAGCGGCTTGAGTCTTCTTGATGATATCTTTCTAAGCTAGGATTGTGCCTACTGTAGACTGTTAAAGCCGTACTGCCTGGTAACATCAGTCATTATTTGTCCACTCTCTACTTTAGTTATAATCTCTTGCTTGGTTTTTATGGTGAGCACAGTTCTTGACACTCCACTCTTTTCAGGTCCCATAATATTGTCAAATTTTCAGGGGTTTTTTATAAGGCGTTTAGAGAAGCACATACGAAAACCACAAGAACATAAACCAACTACACATGTATGGTACACTATTGACGATGTGTCGTCGCAAACTACCATACGCGTCACTGCTACGTAGTATGAATGATGACGTGTCAACGCACGCGCACATCCATTTTCAGGAAAAATTGAGGAGTGATGTCGGGTGTTTCGAGAGCCGAGACGTTTTCGTTAGAATTAGTTTTTGTTCGTTATCCGAATTTTGTTTGTTGTCCGAACACAAAAATCTTTCCTGAAAGTGTTCGTTATCCGATTTGTTCGCTGTCCGAACAGTTCGTTAACCGAATACCCACTGTATATGTATATATATATATATATATATATATATATATATATATATATATATAAACCATATACAGACATTTATTTGCTTCTGAGCCTCTAAAGAACATTTTCTTTCAAAAAGATTTTTGGACGTAAATATCTATAATTTTTAGGGGAAAAAAAGTATTTGAATCCAAAAACAATCACTAAAGAGTTGTTCTCTTTAATTAGTTTTATTTATTATTATTATTAAAAAAAAGGAAAAGCTCCATTTTTAACATGGATAACATATTCAAAATTCCAACTACGTGAAACTTATCTCAATTTTTTGTAAGTCTCATGTTGTGCCTTGTTTATGTGGCCAATAATTAAATGTCTGTTGATGTTTTCTTTACAGTCACCGTTTTCTTACACACTGGAAAGCCACGCTTTCAGTTATCTGTCGACAGAAGTTGTAAGTAGCTTGTAATTAGGATATTTAAATAAACATTGAAAATCTCAGTGTTGTTTAATTTATAAATAATAAATGTATATTGTTTTATTATTTTCTTACCTTCAAATGTTATGATTTGATGTTATCTCTTTCATTCGATACTGTTCACATCGTCACTTCGACATTGGCTGGTTGCACATCGGCCAGTAAGCAAACATTGACAGTAACATAGACATACATAAATGTACATATTTTTTTTAAATATTTAAAACAGCGAAATCAGGAGCAACTTCTGTCAGCATTAGCTGTATACTGTGCGAAACTTAGCGAACTGAATAACGCTAGAAATGAATTCAACAGTGACGCGGACGACGAGGTCAGGAGAACCATGGACAAACTGGTCAGTTTACTGGGCAGCACATTGACGGCCGGCCACACAACTCCGCAGGTACCCGTGGAGGACCCTCCCTTGTCACTGATCTCTACAATCAACAGGATCTACCACGTCGCTGTCAAACTGAACCAACTACTCCACTTTCTTCAAACTCCATCAGGAAGGCACTTTACTGGCTTACGGTGTAGCCTAATGTGCGGAAGGGTATAATGAACACATTATTAGGATTATTTTTTGGGCAAGTCAAAGTATTAGCATTAATGGTACACATATGGTAATAGAAATGGAGATTATCAATGTCTTAGATTTTACCATCTCATTAATCGTAAATTATTTTATTCAAGAAATGATTTTTTTTAAATAAGAAAATAGGAAACAGTAAAGATTTCGACAATCCAAGCAAGTTCTTATTTATTTAACCTCATGACCTCACACACACACACACACACACACACATATATATATATATATATATATATATATATATATATATATATATATATATATACATTTTATTCTCATTAATATGAAGATTAAAAAAAGATTATGTTTGGTAATAAGTTGTTATCAATATCCGAGAAGTTTTACATGTTCTGTACAATTTTTATTCTTGTCGTAAGTCTATGTTTTGATATTTGTTGACAAGTATGAAATCGTTGAATATCGAGCAAATGTAATATTTGTTATGCTCTTTTAACATTTCTAGTCTTTTCTTAAATGTCACACTTTAAACTAGTAAATAATGATGTAAATAAATGTGCAAAATAATGTTTGTTTTTTGTGTTTTTTCACCAATATTTTCTTTCTTTTCGTGATATATCAAATAAACTAGTCGACAGAAAAAATGGCAAAATTAGATATTTTCTCTTACTTTAATATATGCCTAAACATTGCACATTACTGTAAAACGACTAAAATGTAGGCAATAAACATTATATGACAAAAGAAGCTATGCCATACTTTTGAGTGCATTTAATAAGTTGTAAGTGTTATTCAAGTCAGTTGATATCTGAAATGAATCAGAGAGAAAATGAAATCAATGAACAAAGGGTGAGAAAAACAAACTCACTATTGTTCGTTGATAAGTACATCTTGAGAGGAGGGTGGAAGGATGGGGGGAGGCGGGCGATAACAGTTTAAATGCAATAAAAAATAAACAACGCTTACTGTAAAAAATAAATGTATTCAGTCCTAAATTTTATAGTGACTAAATGTATCAAACCCTAAATTGCACAGTGACTTACTATATATCAAAACATATATTGCACAGTGACTTTCTATATATCAAACCCTATATTTCACAGTGATTAAATGTATCAAACCCTAAATTGCACAGTGACTTACTATATATCAAAACCTATATTGCACAATGACTTTCTATATATCAAACCCACTATTGCACAGTGACTAAATGTATCAAACCTAAATTGCCCAGTGACCTAATATATCAAAACCTACTTTGCACAGTGACTTAATTAATGTATCAAACCCTAAATTCCACAGTGATTAAATGTAACGAACTCTAAATCCACAGTGATTAAATGTAACAAACTCTAAATTCCACAGTGACTAAATGTATCAAACTCTAATTTGAACAGTGCCTTAATATATCAAAACCTACATTGCACAGTGACTAAATTAATGTAACAAACCCTACATTGTACAGTGACCAAATTTATAAAACCCTAAATTGTACAGTGACTAAATAGATTTTTGTCTTGTGCAACGTAAAAAGAAAAAAGTCAATGCAGGTGGAGTTCTTTATTATTATATTTAATGCTGCTTGTATTAAATTTAAAAGATAACCGCCAAAAAATATGAAGTTATGTAAAATTTTCACATGTATCATATAGATTAAATACATAGAACTTTCCTTCATTTATGCTGGAACATGCACTGTTGAAACTTTTGATGTTGGAACAATTAAGTTTGAATATTCTATGTTTGAACATTTTATTTTTTTGGAAAAATTAAGTTTGTTTAAATCTTGAACATTTGATTGTTGAACATTTGATGCTGGAACCAGGGCTGGGGAGCCGGTGTCAGTGTCGGCATTTGTACTTGTCCGGAGTCGGTTCGGTGTCGGCGCAAAAACTCCCCCCCCCCCCCCCCAAAAAAAAAAATACTAGAACTTTAATTAAATAATCCAGAACGTCAAATAGTTCTTAGCCAATCTTTGATTTAAAGTTTTCTTAAGTTCTTCTTTTCTTTTTAAATTAATACTTGGTAAATCTGTTTATCAACAAATGTATTATTTTCCAAAGCAAGATTCTCTACATTACAACAACTTGTCAACATTAACAGAATTGTGACTGAAAACAGAAAGAAAGGCTACTGGCTATGTTCACTCTGTTATTCACTCAATTATTGTAAATCATGAGAAATATTTAGTTTGCATCTGTCTGTCAATATCCATGTTGGAAAAAGATTACACACAAACCTATTAAGTCTTTTAGAACTTCAAAAAATGATCACACTCTCCACAGCTTAATTTCTCTCAGCCAGAATGAAACATTACCAATCTACGTCACAATGGCACTACATTAAAGTCCAGTCCGTAGCTGGAGCTGTTGAGCCCCCCACCCCCCACCTATTACAGTACAAACATTTTTAATACATATTTCAGGTCTAATTCGGGTGGAAAATAACGATTTCTTCCTCTATTAACAGTTAAGTATGTAGTGTCTTCATACGTCTCTCTCTTTTCTAAAAAAATAGGTCTGGAACAACCATCTTTTATCATTGTCTGTAGCTCTTGCCGTGATTTTATTTTCAGCATTCTGCATTATCTGAGTGGCCACTTATAAACTTCCAAGCATCATTGCTCTAGTGTTGTTGGATATGTCTATACTTTGCAGTGACTTGCTGACTTAGGCAATCGTTAATAATAATCATGACCAATATTTGAGCATAAGCCTACACATAAATGAGAACTTTTTATAAGTAGCGAATTGGCCGCTTCAGGTTTACTATAAAAATAACATCCCGCATACTGTGGCATATCTTGAAGTAAACCATTCACATTTGTTACTTCAATGTATTCACTGCAGCTACTCTTGATGTCAATATCTAGTATTTTTCGTGACCTTTCAATGTTAAATGTACAACAGGGTTGTAGAGCCAAGTCCCTCCCCGGGACCCAGCTTGACGAGGGCCCCCAAAATATTTTTTTCTATTTAATATTAAGTACATTATCTCATGTCATGGTGTCGAATGTCAAAATGCAGGGGCCCCCAAAGAGGCCAAGTACCCCGGGCCCCCAAATCCCTAGGTTCGACACTGCTTAAAACAGTAGATGATGTTGAAACTTTCGTTAATGGATCATACAACAACCTTGGATTATTTGATGCTGGAACATTTGATGTTAAAACATTTGATGTTGGAATATTCAAGTTGAAATATTGGATTATGGAACATTCAATTTTGGAACATTCGATATTAAAACAATTGATAATGGAACATTCAAGTTGAAACATTCGATAATGGAGCATACAACAACCTTGGATCATTCGATGTTAAAAAATTTCATGTTGGAACATTTAATCTCAAACATTCGATAATGGAACATACAATCTTGGAACATTTGATATTGGAACATTTGTTGTTGGAGCTTTTGTTGTTGGAGCATTTGTTGTTGGAGCATTTGATGTTGGAACATTTGTTGTTTGAACATTTTTTTGTTGGAGCATTTGTTGTTGGAGCATAAAATCTTCGAACATCAAATCTTGCGACATTCGATATTCGAACATTCCAGTTGAAATAGAATATTGAAACACTCATATTGGAACATTAGATATTGGAATACTCATATTGAAACATTAGATATTGGAACATTTTATGTTGGAACATTCAAGTTTGAACTTTCGATATCTAAACATTAAATCTTGCCACATTCGATGATGAAATATTCAATGTTTGAATTTCACTGTTGGAACAATCATTGTTGGAATATTCAATGGAATATTCATTGTTGGAACAGTCAGAAAAAGTTCACAAGCGCACACATTATCATGTCATATTTTCTTCAATGTAATAATTTGTTTTTATTGCCACTGAAGTTCAGTTTTGACAATCAACTCTCAACAAAAATGAAGTCATTTAATATTTCTCTACGTATCATATGCATTAAATAGACCAAAGTTTCTTTCATTGTACTTAAACTGTTCTCCCATTCACCCCTTTATAACATGACTGACCTTCAGACTAACAGGTTTATTACATGGATTGTACAGACTCACAGACTAACAGGTTTTTTTTTTACATGGCACACTGTTTCTTATCTTGACATGGTCATAATTTAAAAAGCCTAGAACAGCAATAAAACAAGTAAAAGTATCACGCCATTTCCAATATTTTAAAAAATTTCTTCCATTAAAAGACGTTAGGTAAAAAATGTATGACTAAATGGCACTAATGCTAGAATTGAAATGTAATCTTTAGCTAAGCAAGGTGACTTCTTTTTCAACATGATTAGAGGGAATTTTTACTTTCTTTATCAACAAATGAATTGCAATTGTATGTACATGTAACTAATGCACTGCAGTTGTAAGTACAAGTATACAATAAACTATAAAACAGCATTCATTTATTTAATAGATATAATTGGTGCTTCGACAAATCGATGCAGACTGTAGAACCAAGAAATGGAACTCAACATTTTACGTTTATATCGATCTGAATTGACTTCATGTGAGTATAGTTACACGTATATTTACACGTATAGTTAGAGTTAATTTCTTTCTATACAAATTTTGAAATTGATATTTGAATTTATTTAGACTTATAAACAAGGCATGCATGACTTATCTCTCGATCACTAACATACCCCGCCATCACTAACATACCCTGCCATCACTAATATACCCTGCCATCACTAACATACCCTGCCATCACTAATATACCCTGCCATCACTAACATACCCTGCCATCACTAACATACCCTGCCATCACTAACATATATAACACGGATAACTTGGGCAGAAAAAAAAATAAGTTCACTCTAGCTACTATGATGCAAATTAAGATGTGTTTGTCGTAAATTAATGAATATTTATACATTACGACTCATTACGTGATTCAAGAAATCACCGTACAGCAATGTGAAACAAACACTACAGGTACATTGAGCTTATATTTTTGCATACAAATTTTTAAAAAATCGAAAATTTACGGCTTTTGTTTTTATGAAGTGAATTATTTCGTTTTCGTTGACCATTGTAACCGAAAGCCTGTTTTATTATGGACTACTGTTACATATATATATATATATATATATATATATATATATATATATATATATTGTGTATTTTCTTGTCTCATTATATTTTTATATTCACTGATTCTATGATTTCATTTTTTAATCAACAATAAACAATGTGAAAAAGTGAATTAGTGAATAAGAGCGAAGCTATAATGTAACATGATCTAGTGGTAAAGGTTTCAAACTGGCTGTCCCATTCGACGGCCCTGATAGCAGCTAATCTTGGGTCCTTTACAGACTTCACTCTTTGGGGCCCCTCACAGCGCACACATGCTATGAATCACTATGTCATATATGTATATATATAAATATATAGATAGATAGATAGATAGATAGATAGATAGATAGATAGAAAGATAGATAGATAGATAGATAGATAGATAGATAGATAGATAGATAGATAGAAAGATAGATAGATAGATAGATAGATAGATAGATAGATAGATAGATAGATAGATAGATAGATAGATAGATAGATAGATAGATAGATAGATAGATAGATAGATAGATAGATAGATAGATAGATAGATAGATAGATAGATAGATAGATAGATAATGTATATATATATATATATATATATATATATATATATATAGAGAGAGAGAGAGAGAGAGAAAGAGAGAGAGAGACAGGGATAGATAGATAGATAGATAGATAGATAGATAGATAGATAGATAGATAGATAGATAGATAGATAGATAGATAGATAGATAGATAGATAGATAGATAGATAGATAGATAGATAGATAGATAGATAGATAGATAAAGGGTCTGACCTTGAGATAGTAGTCAACCTTGCCTTAAATAATCCTTACTTCCATTTAGGGCTAGTTCGTAAATGACGTAACGCAAAAAAACGACATTTTAGACCCCCCCCTCCCCCCTTGTCACAAAGTGTCACAAATTTTTCACACACCCCCCCCCCCCCCCACCCTTATGTCACGTCACAAATTAAAATAAATTAAAATGCCTCAAATTACTGATTTATTTTTCTTTCGTTATTTTTGGAGGCAATCATTCTTTTACATTTTCCCATTAGGCATTCAGATACTGATCGATAGAGATAATTTCAATAGCTTCTTCTTCTTTTTCTCCTGAATTCTCCAACCCCGATTTCATAACGGTCAATTTTCAAAATTTCAAGTTGAGAAGAATTGTAATTTTGGCAGAAAATTCAACCAAATTTTGGATTCCCTCATAGATAATTATTATTTTTTGTGACATCACAATTTCACAGACGGCCCTCCCCTGTCACAAATGTCACAAAATCCTTGACCTCACCCTCCCCGCCTAAGCGTTTCGTCATTTGCGAACGAGCCCTTACTCTGTGGTAAAATAAACCAATCTTACAATAGCTGCTGAGTCAAGAGATTATATATTAAACTAGGCTACATTATATAGGTGTAATTTTTGTTTTTTGGGCACATTATGATTACGTTTTATTAAACAAATATTACAAACAGATTCTTAAATAGCCTAAATAAGTTTTTAAAATGTTCATTTGGCAACTAACCTAATTTCGTATATTTTAAGATTGATTTTAATATCTACAAAATAACATATCTGTTACGATTTATATATATATATTGCATTTTTAATTTCTGTTTTTTCCAAATTCACGTACAGGTAAATACATTAATTTTAGGAAAAATAAAGTGCCTGTTGTTAATGTATACAGGGTTTACATTAAAAAAGACTCATTTGATGAAAACTGTGCGCACCAATTACACTCTGGTTTACGGGAAAAAAATCTCTATTCAGTGATCTCGATAAATTGGGAAGAGGAATATGTCGTCTAAATGCAATATAGAGAACTAGTTGCAAGTACCCGGCTTTGCCCGGGTTTAAAATAAGGTTTTCTATTTACCTTCTGTTTTCTCCCTACCCCCTCTCTTCCTTCCTCTCTCTCTCCCTCCCTCCCTCCCCTCCCTCTCTCTCCCTCCCTCCCTCTCCCATCTCCCTATCTCCCCTCTCCCCCTCCTTTCCCCCTGTCCACCCCCTCCATCTCCCCTCCTTCCTCCTTCCCTCTCTCTCTCCATCCCTGCCCCCCTCACTCTTTATCTCTCTCCCACCCTCTCTCCCTCCCTCCCTAACCCTTCTCTCCCTCCCTTCCTTTCTCTTTCCTTCCCTCCCTTTCTCTCTCCCTCCCTCCCTCCCTCCCTCTCTCTCACTCTATATATATATATATAAATATATATATATATATATATATATATATATATACTTATTATTATGGCTTCACACTTCTAAAATCCTTCTTCATTCCTTTACCTTCCCCACTGTACAAATCAGGGAGCATGAAAAAACAACAACAATTCTTTGCAGCTTAAAGGCACGATACAGCACCAGCGCGCAAGTTCTATTCGGCTTTATTAGTAGGAAAATTTAAAAATGTATCATCGGGAAATGACGTCACAGAGGAATTTTATCTATGGCGCCGTCGAGATTACTTTAATTTAGTAAAATACTAAAATAAAAATAATCAATTACAATTAAACTACCCATCGAGATGAAACGAAACCTGTCCTATAACCTTCCCCATGTAATTATGTGTATGTGTAACAAATTTCACGTTATTTGGTTGTCTGGATCTTGAGTTATAAGGGAACAGACAGACAGACAGACAGACAGACAGACAGACAACAAATGCGTCTTATAAGTATAGAGATGTTAATTGAGAATTTAAAATGCTAAAAAATCTCGCTATATTTTTAAAGAATAATAATTACCACGCCAAGTTTTGTAGGTTTTTTTTTTATTCAACTATGAACTCGTACATTAATTACGTCAACATCCGGGGGGGGGGTATGAATAGTTTGACAGCTGTTGACATACGGATGGAGTGGAAAATTTTTTTTTGACGTCAACAATGTCATTCTTTTGATTAATGATCTCTATGATTTGTCTGAAAACATCAATGATCAATGAAACGTTGGCAGAAAATACAAAAAAGAGCTTACGGAAAAGCAGCCTAATTCTAAAATTTAGTTGTTTTTTTTTTGTCATTATTACTAAAATTATCTGTAAACATTCATTTTGTAGCGGATAAAAATTGATTACAGTAATAGTCATTACTGTAAATACAAAGCTGATTGATGACTGGCATAATGTCATATAATATTTAAAGGTTGGGGATGAGTTTTAGTTTTTGTTAAAACTTGTTATATATGGAAAGAGTCAAGTTGATTTTATTAGGCCTGTATATTACTAAAATTAGATTTCTATGATTACAATTAGAACACCGAGTAAAAAAAAGTTTGTTCTTCATCATCATATTTCGGAGGGGGGGGGGGGTTATGTTTTTTTTTTTTTACTTTTTATATGTTTGTATTTTAAAGTATTGGGGGGGGGGGGGTTAAATACATCATGTAATTTTACAAAGAAAAATTGTTAAGTTTGTTGACAAGAGGGCGGGGTGGGGGGGGGTGCGGAGGGGGTCTAAAAAGTCATAAAAAATTATTGACGTCTTACTGGATTATCATTCTGTACAAATGAAAAAAATAAATACATTTATGGCTGGTTTCACTTTCATATATTAAGATTTATGTACTCCAAGGGGACCTGAGACGTGTTCTGGACGCACCACACGTGCATTGCATCAGTTCAGAATTCAATAATGGAATCATAGATTTACCTTCACGCTATCTCATGATCACAAAAGAATAATTAATATTAAAATTAACTAAACATACTCTAGTCTATGACATTGACGATAGTGTTAGATTTGTATAACAACAAACTGGTAGATTTGACATTTGGAACAACCTTAAGGTCTTTTTTTTTAATTGTCGTTTTATTATCTGGCAACCTTGCTGGCCTAAGCAATAGTATTACTTCCGGGTTACTGTGAAGAAGTATGTCATAGAGAAATCTTTGGTCCACTAAAATGATACTCTGTACTGGTATACACTATACACGATGCACTTTGTTTATTGCATGCTTTTACCCTTCCTCACACTATTGGCCAGTCCAGGCTTTCACTGTGAAATTTTTTTCAGGAAAATAAGAAATGGGAGAAAAAAAAAACATTTGAGGGACGTATTAATAAAGTGAATTGTGAAATTTTGACTCATGGAGAGCATTTGTTGAGTTTCAAGTTTGATTTGAGCCTTTAATTTAACAGTGATGCAAATTTTAAAAAAAGCAAAATTCTCCCTATCGATCTTCACTAGGGATTTCTTAAATACTCTGCATATAAATCTCTTTATCTACCTCACACCTCTTTTCTCTATTTATTATTAATAAATAAATATAAACTCATTGTAACCTCGATTCACTAATTTGTTCGTTCTATGAATAATTGCGTGGGACATGCCATTTTGAAATAAAGATATTTAATTAAAATAAATGAATTAAAGTGGAATCAACTGTGTGTAGAGTTTGGCCCATCAACTGTGTGTAGAGTTTGGCCCATCAACTGTATGTAGAGTTTGCCCCATCAACTGTGTGTAGAGTTTGTCTCAACAACCCTCAGAAGGTTGACATTTGAAACGTTTTGTTGGTTGTTTTGCAATATTGTGACTTAGATGTGTCTTCAGTCAGCAAATATATGCTACATACAACATCTTTTACTAAAATGTTCGCTGTCTAGGCATATTGTTAGACTGTCGATGTGGTTGAAAGAGTAAGCTAGATATATTGTTAGACTGTGTGTGATTAAAAAATAAATTAGATATATTATAAGACTGTCAAAACACAATTGTTATAATTAACATCTTCTTCTTTCGTGTTATATTTAAAAGCAGGGAGAATCACAATGTATCTCATGATTAGTATTTAATAATTTTAAAATGATAATTTGATATATAAAATACTGTGTGTGTTGTTTTTTTTTTAATTTAGGGTAATCTCTGAAAATATAAAGCTTTTATAGCTGTTATAAAACATTGCTTTACGACAGGGGAATGGCAAATAGGATTTCATCAAAGTGCCAAAAATAAAGTAAATTGAAATTAATATTTTTTCGAGCTAAAAATGAAAATAAAATGTTTCCGGCTATCCAGTAAAATGTCTTATGTATTTTTTACAATAATTTTGTTGATTTTTTTTTTTATTTTCTGGCGTGCCAAGTTTATTACGTGTACCGTGTATTTACGTGTACCGTGTATTTGCTATCCCTAATTCGAGACCTACTTTTCGGGTTAGTTAAAGTATTACTTAAGGTTTTTTTTATAGATGGTTACACTATGTTCTCTAAAGCAAATAATTGTTTACTGAAATTTAATTTGAATAAGAAAAATAGTCATTCATTGATAAGTACAAAGCTAAACTAGTCATTCATTGATAAGTACAAAGCTAAACTAGTCATTCATTTGATAAGTACAAAGCTAAACTAGTCATTCATTGATAAGTACAAAGCTAAACTAGTCATTCATTGATAAGTACAAAGCTAAACTAGTCATTCATTGATAAGTACAAAGCTAAACTAGTCATTCATTGATAAGTACAAAGCTAAACTAGTCATTCATTGATAAGTACAAAGCTGAACTAGTTGTGTATTTACGTCATAGATTATGGACTGAATTTAAAAGAAAATTTCTGTGTAAGAGTCTGTGGGCAGTAAAAGTTTCCTGCCATAATAAAAGTAATCTATTTATTGGTCCAAAACTACGTCAGTTGACGGATATTGATGGACATTGTGAGTCACAGGTGAAAAAACAACAACGGTCACCTGGGATTCCACTAGACAGACAGTTTCTCAACAGGTGGACGAAAAATGTAGTAGAAACAACAACAGCGAGCACAATGGTGTAAAAAAAAAAAACAATCTTGGATGGGGGAGGTGGGGGAAAGTTGGAGTATTGCACTAATGTAGAAGTAGGCCACATGGTGTTAATGTTTCCTGTAGATTAGAAGATAATATGTCCATTCAGGAAATTTAATGAGTGCAGAAAACAAATTGTGAATGGATCGCTGTTTGATTGTGTGATAATTATTTCTCTTCTCTGTCCATTGTCTTAGCAAGTACCGAAGTAAATAATCTAAATACAGTGGATTCCGCTTAATTGGGACACCGCTTAATTGGGACAGCCGCTTATTTTGGGACAAATCTCAAAGAAACCAAACCAAGAAGCTAATAGTAAATGTGTATGTTTAATTGGGACAGCCGCATAATTGGGATAAAAAAGCCTCGGTCCCGATGTGTCCCAATTAAGCGGAATCGACTGTGTATATCTATATCCTAAGTAGTCAACTAAATATATTTTATTGAGTAAGACGTTTCAACCCTTGTCTCCCACTCTGTTCAAAATTAATTCCCCGTGTCAATTTTCAAAACAGATTATTTCCTCACACATAGGAGATGTTTATCATGGCCGATCTTCTTATCTGCCACACTGTCTTCCCCGACCCGGTCAAGTAGATTATACCGACGGACCACCACCACCACAGTGTGCATCTCCCACTATCAGGACACGGGACAGTTCAATTTCGTCACCGTTTCTTCAGATGGTCTCAGACGCTGATTGGGGAAACCCTCGTCATTAGATGGTCTCAGCCTCCCTCCCGCCCCCGTTCCCCTATCATCGATGATCAAGACAGAGAGAACTCGAAACTCAATACATAGACAAGGTACTTTCCGTCATTAGCTGTAGGTATAAAATAATAGTGTGGTACTTCCCGCCTTTCGCTGTATATAAATGATCGAAAAGCGAACAATGGATCATTAGTAAAGCAAACGGCTGATTTGTAGTACTGACACTCTCAAACCAACCATCATGTGGAAATATACAAATACTTTTCCTATTTTGGGTAAAGTGCCCAAGGGAATTTAACAGAAAAAAATAATATGAGCTTATTAACATTTTTTAAACTGTATTTTTGTTTCATTAACCCAGCAACGATTGCATATTGTATTTACTATAGATGTATTTACTAACAATTTTCACTTTTATTTCCAGGAGGGTTTTTATTCAGCTGGGCAATCACGTGCTTAGCGCAAATTTCTTTTTCATCTGAAGCCAGTGAATTCTGTAAATCATATTCTTTATATATTCCAATAACAATGCGCGCTGTACAGAAACTAACAGACTTCACGGTAAATTTGATTGGTTCTATTACTTAATAAATGCAATTTATATTCAACTTGCCTTTGAAGTAGACGACAATTATTATTATTGACTAACTGTATATCTTGTATTTTATTTGATTCAGGAAAATAGGTCACTGACCATGAATATTCTGGACATGCTTCCACCGAAAATTGTAGGTTTTGGTTGTAATGTTTTATTGTTGTGTTCATACTATTAAATTGGTATGTCCATACTGTTAAATTGTTATGTTCACACTGTTAAATTGTTATGTTCATACTATTAAATTGGTATGTCCATACTTTTAAATTGTTATGTTCACACTGTTTAATTGTTATGTTCATACTGTTAAATTGTTATGTTCATACTATTAAATTGGTATGTCCATACTTTTAAATTGTTATGTTCACACTGTTTGATTGTTATGTTCACATTGTTTAATTGTTATGTTCACACTGTTAAATTGTTAGGTTCATATTGTTTAATTGTTATGTTAATATTGTTAAATTGGTATGTTCATATTGTTTAATTGTTATGTTCACACTGTTAAATTTTTATGTTCATATTGTTTAATTGTTATGTTAATATTGTTAAATTGGTATGTTCATATTGTTTAATTGTTATGTTCACACTGTTAAATTTTTATGTTCATATTGTTTAATCGTTATGTTCATATTGTTAAATTGGTATGTTCATATTGTTTAATTGTTATGTTCATATTGTTAAATTGTTATGTTCATATTGTTTAAATGTTATGTTAATATTGTTAATATTGTTATGTTCATATTGTTTAATTGTTATGTTCATATTGTTAAATTGTTATGTTCATATTGTTTAATTGTTATGTTCACACTGTTAAATTGTTATGTTCGTTTTTGTTATAATGTTAACTGTAAATGTAGATGTTATCACGTTAAGTTTTCTAATTGTCAAAAGAATTAGCGAATCTTTTTCAACCGTTGATAAATTTCTACACAAAATAGTGCGATAGTGACAACTTCAAGGTGTAAACTTCAAGGTGTAAACTTCAAGGTGTAAACTTCAAGGTGTAAACTTCAAGGTGGGGGATGTCCTGTAGATTACGTGCTCTAGTCCCTCGCCCCTACCCTAGGGTCGGTAACAATTAGCTCTCCGGTGTCTCCTCATCCATTGAGTACTTCTATATGGCATGGATGTAGAAAGTGCCTATTTCCTTTGAGATGGACCCACAACCCATGAGTACTTTCATATGTTGTGGATGAGTGCATGTTTGTTGTTTAGAATCGATACATAATAATAATATCATCACTTCATTGGCATCTTTTTTTTGTTTTACCTCACAATTTTTTTTTATGAAATCTATTCATAAATGTATTCTATGCAACATTTCAACTATGAGTAAGCAACATAGTGGAAGGAAATTTAAAAATATGTTGGCAGTGGCACAGATTTATTCTATCACTTTCCTGGTTCTATACATCCCTTGAGAACTTTCTTAAGATGAACCTCAAATTAACTGCTCTTTTACATTTGTCACCAACTATGAAAATCTTCAAAAAAAAAATTATTTTCTATGTTAACTGTTATACCGCAGATATTGTGCTTTGAACATTTTCCTGTACATTTATTTTTATTTCCTTTCTTTTTAGAACAACACAGGAGATATTAGAGAAAGCTTGAAGCCGTACATCTGCACATTAAGTGGTATCAACGCCATGTTCAACAAAACTGTCCCCTTACAAGACGTCAACGATTTTAAAATAAAGCTCAATAGAACAATTGATGAAATGACGCAAATGTTGAGCTATTCTTGTCCGCCGGAGTTATTGGTCCCGTTTGAAAATCAAACTACGTCTGCTCTGTTTACTGTTACTAATGAAGTCAGCAGACGCTTAAACAGTTTTTTCGACAGTTGCCCCGCCATACACAGAAGGAAACATCGAGGAGATAAGAAAAGCTGCCAGAAGAACGGAAGAAATTGTCGCAGAAACAAAAAGAATAACTCACTCAGAAATAAGAAGTCTCAAAATAAGGTGAGGGACCATAAGAGGAGGAGTCACAAGAAAAACGTCACAAGAAACATGGTCAATAAAATGTCAAGGTCATAATGTTCTCATCTCTGGTCGTCTTTTAGGAGACACTTTTTTTTACTATTTGACTATCATATTTTACAATATAGCGGCTAGTTTTAAACAATGCAACGTCCTTATATAGAGATATTTAATGTCCTATGTACTAATGGTCCAAGAATATTTCTCTGACATGCCCGTAATTTATAATAACGCTTGAGGGTAAATGGAGGTTGACCCATTAACAAGGGGAAAGTGGGGACTAAAAAAAATGTAAGTTGTAATGGAGGGTGGGGGGGTATATTTTAAGTCATTTAGGCGTTGTATATTATATGAACGATCCCACAAGGTATTTTTTGTGTTTTCTGCAACAAGAAACCTACTAAAATTTACATGAGGCAAATTGTTTGTTCATGACCTATATAGACAGGTATGAAGAGATTTAAACAGAAGACATTTAGTGTGTTGTTGTGGCAAGGCTGCTAGAAATAATTGAACAATGGAGCTGTGTATTATTAACATGGCCGGCTGACACTGGCTGCTATTCAACTATTGAGGTTTAAGGGTAAAAAGGTGAAATAGAAAAATTTAAAAAAATTGTATTTCCAGTGTGTTCACTGCAGTTATTTAAATCATGGTCGGAGATTTATCTATACCGTGTGATAATTAGAAATATACATTTTTGACAATTTTTTTAAAGACTTTATATATGTTTTTTATTTTTATTTTGCCAGTAGCACATTAACACTGTTTCAAAAGCAGCATTAGAACCCAGTCTATTTAATATTTTAACCCAGTCTATTTAGTATTGAAACCCAGTCTATTATGCATTTGAGCCCTGTCTATTTAGCATTTGAACCCATTCTATTTAGTATTTGAACCCAGTCTACTTAGTATCTGAACACATCCTATTTATACAACATTTTCTCATTTATTTTTTCATATTTTTTTTTATGTTTGTCAAACTGCAAACATCCCAAGTATTTTTTTTTAGTTATGATATAATAATGTATTTATTGCTAGATTCTAAAATAGGATAAAAAATATCAAGGCGCTACATCAAAATGTTGTTATAAAAATAAAATAATTTCGTGTCTGTTGATTCGAGGCTAATTGTCATTTCACATATATAAATCAACGAATGGTCAATACAGAATAAAATGAAAACAAAAACTGAATTATTCAAATTTCTTCTAAACACTGCCGTTAGAAAAGAAATTAAATCAATTTTGCTTTAAAGTTGGTATTTGATGTGTGTCATTAATTTTTAAAATCAATCATTCACACGTGATAAAATTAAAACCATAAGCTATAAGTTTAACAAGTCAAAGGAAAAGATTCGAAAGTGCTCCTCGCTCGGATGAGAAAGTAAATAATAAAAGTATCCTTAGTGACGCTGAAAGAAAATAAATAAAAACATTGTGGTACCGGAGTGAAGATGGTGTACCTTTTCTATAGATAGTGCCATTTAAAGATACTGTTTCTATAACACCGGTTCTCAAGATTTTTCGCGACGGTACCCGAAAGGGTTCAAAAGCATTTCCGCAGGTACCCCTCACACTTAATTTCATAATGGACTGTGGTTACTTTTCTAATGCGATACTTGGTGAAGTGAAGAATTTTACAGCAAACGGATGACCTTTTCTCACACTCTCCATAGTTCTAAACGAAAAAATATATACAGCTGCGTACCCGTGCATAATCTTTCCCGTTTCCCTTGGGGTAGGCGTACCAAAATTGAGAACCGTGGCTCTATAATGTAGTAAGTGTCCCTTTAATATAGGTTGTGTCTCTATAATGTAGATAGTGTCCCTTTGATATAGGTTGTGTCTCTATAAAATAGATAGTGTATCGTTGATAACAGTTTGACAATAGACTTATGTAAATTTATGACTAAATGTATGTGCGCGAGCTTTTCACTCTGTTCTAGTTGAATGAAAGGTAAGAACTAAAGTTTAGAATTGAATTCAATGTGCATACAGATCATATCAGCAATTGGTTATTTTAACTCTCAACTGTTGTTCATTTTCGGCAATTTTTTTAAGCTGATTTCTGGGTGTTTTGTAAAACTAGGCATTTTTCATTATGTTATAAGCTACCTAGTGAAGTTATACGTTGTTAAATTTGGAAATGAATAAGCTATTTAATGATATAAAACTTTTGATATAATAGAAATTTTTAATTTTGTAAAATTATAGTGTAAATGATTTTTTTAATTATTTTTTTTAACTAAAAATATAAAAACATCACAAACGGTAAGAATAAAAAAAAAAGTATGAAGAATTTAAACAAAATCTTTATTTTTTACATAAACATTATTCATTTGTACAACACATAAATAAATTTGGACGTAAAATTATGATAATTTTTTTTTATTCAACTTTAAATGATACTACAGAAATTGGAAAAAAAAATAAGGACTCATGCCTCTAGAGTGAAAAAAGACATATAATTTTCATACAATGTTAGACAAGAGAAAATTGATCATTAAAATTTCTATATTATTACTATAAG
This sequence comes from Bulinus truncatus, assembly GCA_021962125.1. Lineage (NCBI taxonomy): Eukaryota > Metazoa > Mollusca > Gastropoda > Planorbidae > Bulinus > Bulinus truncatus. The sequence goes on along the minus strand of JAGDYQ010000013.1, from coordinate 6,373,922 downwards.
TGACAGGAAACACATTTAAATGAATAAAAAAATAAAGTTTTCCACCATTTATTTGTTTTTCTAAGGATATTATACTTATTTAAAAGTTGATCCCTTTTGTCACCCATTCCATATTAAAAAAATCACCAAATTTCACTTTTCCCAACAAATCATGCTTATTCACCAAACAGCCCGGCCTCAAATACGCGCGAAGCACTCCCTTTTTTGACATTCTGTCAAAAAAGGGAGCCACAGCGACAAAAATTGCTAGTGCATTATGTTTTTTTTCAAAATAAAACTTGGAATATTTTACCAAGTACCAAATTTTTACAAAAATAAAAAATCTATTTTTCTTTGCCACTGTATCCCAGGGTCGGCGTTGCACATATATAATAAAACATAAAAAAAAAATTACCTAAAGTAAAAATATAAAGAATTATAACGTCCAAAATATTGTCGCTCACCGGTGGTCGAAAAGTCAATGCTACGATGGTTGAGAGTTAAGGCCATAATTCTACACATGTACATACTATATCTTGCATATTTCTTTATCACCCGATAAATAAAAGAACACCAAGCGATTGTAATTTAATACGTGTCATTTGCTCTTATTAGTTTCATTGTAGATGTATTAGGTTTCGTGTCATTAGCTCATATTGCTTTCAATGTAGATGTATTAGGTTAAGTGTCATTAGCTCATATTAGTTTCACTGTAGATGTATTAGGTTTCGTGTCATTAGCTCGTATTAGTTTCACTGTAAATATATTAGGGTACAAATTACTTCAATGAATCCACTGCATTCGTTTTGTTTTGTAAATTGCACACATTTCATTTCATTGAAATAAAAGAATTAAAATATTGTATATAAATTGAAAAAAAAAGTGTTTTTAAGTCTTTTTTTAAAAATATTTTTGATAATTGATAAATATAATACACTACAGATTTCCACAGTTGATAAATATGATAGATACACTAAAGATCTCTACAGTTTTCTCTTATGACTTTTTAGCCCAAGGTAAAAACTTTTAAAGATATATGAGGTCCTTAGCAAAATCATATGTAGAGCTCCAATAAAAAATCATACTTCAGAGGGTCACTTTGCCTTGGCGTGGTATGGCATGGGGGTGTGGGTAGGGGGGGTGCCTATCCGGCTCTAGACGCTCAAATATATTTTATACTTTTATTTACATATGCATTGTTTTACACGGAATATCTGTGTACCTATATATCTATTTACCTATATATATATATATATATATATATGTGTATATCCATATATCTATATATATGTATATCTCTCTCTCTCTATATATATATATATATATTATTGTAAAGGGTTCACGCATTAGTCTACATGAATTTGACCAGCTTTTATTGTTAATTCAACTTTAAATTGTATGCCAGACTTACTCAGAAATTATCGTAGGCTTGATTTCTAAAGACAATAATGAGACATTTCCAACTGCAGTTAGTGAGATAAATGCAGATTTGTATGTGTTCGTACGGCTGAATGTAATTTGAAGTCATGAGGTCAGTAACAATTTATTGAATCTACATGGATTATTAGCTGTTTTGAAACAAAATAAAATAAAAATAAAAATTGCTGATAGCCCAGAGAATAAGTTTTAGGTTTGTAAAACTTGTAACGAAGTCATTCAACTGATAGTAAGTTTATTTGAGGTCTAAAGCAATGGCGGCCTTAGCACTATGTGTGTGGGGGGGGGGGTATATTGAGACATGTACATTTAACTTATTGCTATATATATATATATACTTATAGCACTAATACCCTCATACTGTGCTCCTGTAAGGATGAGATGAAATCTCTTAGATCCTATATGCACTAATGGGGCGGTTTCTATGGTGCCAATAGTTCAATGAGGCACCACGGGAGCTTTGACCATGAACTGAAAATCCGGAGTTCGAACCAGGCACCCTCAGGTTGACAGTCGAGCGCTACACCATACGATAAATCCGCCCCCCCCCCCAAAAAAAAAGAAAGATAATTTAGCAGGGCCCAATGATGCGCGGGGGGGGGGGGCTCGGACGGTTTCCATAGCTGCAACCCCCCCTCCCCAAAACGCCGCTACAGTCTCAAAGCTTTACTGTGGTGCTGTGTTAAGTCATGGGTTCACCGACTGTGTGCCCATCAAATTAAGGGACCTGAAGCTATACGACTATTTATATTTCTTTTTTCAAGAGGTTTTGGAAGGGTTATCAATACGCATATTGGCCACGCGGGTCCGTTATGCTGTTTAAGATCGCTAAATTGTTATCTTTTTACCCCAAAACTGTGTCGCGCCCTCATTTTTTTTCGCTACGGTTCTCTCCCTCTCCCTCCCCCCTCTCTCTCTCCCCCTCTCACTCTCTCTCTCTCTCTCTGAATTAAACTCAATCGACTTTCTTAAAACTAGATGTCAGCTTTAGACGATGTTAATGATCATTATTATATTTATACAAGTCGAAGTATAAATAATAGTCAAACGCGTTTATTCTATTCTCAATCAGATTAATTAAATACGTGGAAAAAAGATGGAATACGCAAACTATAGGAATGTAAGTAGTGTTCACTTGGTTTTAAAATAGATAGGCAAATAGAATGACATGCACGGATAAAACCATTTTTTTTAACTGTACAACAAGTATTCCATTTTTCGATATCTGGAATTGTAAATACAAAATGGCATTGTAGTAATTTATTTATAGGTTTACTGCACTAGGACATATCGTCAGGTAGAACAGACATGAGGACATTTTAGTCGACATACCGGTACTAAACCAGTCTATAAACATCATTATTTACTTTTTTTATTATGTATAAAGAAAGTTCACTGTGATCTAAATAATAATATTCATTGTTATATGTAGATGTAGTATTATAAGATTTTTAGAGCATTTTTGATAAAAAAAATGCTCTATTGTCCCCGTTTTGTCTGTCTGTCATCACCCTAGATCTCAGCAACTATAAGTCCTAGACCCATGATGTATATATCATTTTGTAGGTCTTGGCCTGCCATGTGTGCAGCAAAAGTTCATTTCGCGATCTGACCTCTGAGGGCTGGACATCAGTTTTTTACCGTTTTTTACTATATAAGCTATATTAATAATTATGTCATTTTCATGGCCCCATTCTACACCTTATACGTTCAATAACCCATTCATTTGGTGCGAAATACTGCAGCACGTAGTTTCACCAAGATTGACGTCACACGTGTTCTGCGCAGTAGAGTATTTATTCTTCAGCCACAATAATTTTATTTTCGAAAAACATCCTTTACAATTACACAATTGAATTCATAAACATTTCCAAAATTTACAAATATTTACTGAAAGCTAAAATACGTACTGATGCATAACACAAAAATGCGCTAACACGTCCTGTGTCCAGAATGGAACAGGCTTAATTGCTTGTTTATTAGTTTCACTTGCTCTGTGTGTGTGTGTGTGCGTGCGTGCGTGCGTGCGTGTGTGTGTGTGTGCGTGTGCGTGTGCGTGTGCGTGTGTGTGTGTGTCTATGAGTCTCCTCAAATCTTTAATTTTAAGCATGTTCTGATTTAGTGAGAAAGATTTCCTAAATAAAAAAAATACATGATTTTATTCATTTCCAGTAAATGGATCAACACCTTCAGTTATTCCGAACCGAATTACTTATTAGTGATATTTATAACTAGCTGTACCCTGCAAAACCTTTGCATAGAGTTATATCCCCTTAGGCTTGATCGGTAGGCTGGGTTATTTTTTGGTTTCGGGCAGATCCGAATTTTTTTCATGATTTTAAACTGGAATACTGTTGTATTAATTCTTTATTTTCGATTTAACGCAGAGCCCAAATCGCTTTTATATATATTATTGGGAAAAACATGTCTT